>JAVJIF010003095.1:0-298354 GCA_038442645.1 Agave tequilana
ATGTACCAGGTAAAGTAACAAAGTATACATGTAACATGATAGCGGATAAATGATCAGGTACAAACAAGTACAACTAAACAATAGAATACATGTATCAGGCAAGTCATGTTATTTATCCAATAGTAGCAAGCAGTACCGCCTGCTATTTTAATCAATCTCTTCTAGTGTCCCATACCACTGGCAATTCATACTGGAGCCCGCACTCCAGTCGAACCCATCCGGACAGGGCATACGGGTACCATTATCCAAACGAGAGAGTGACCAAATAACAAGTGTTCCCGATGTCACTATTGTTTATATCATTTTATTATGTTACTTGGAAACCAACTGGTCGAGGAGCTCTAGTCAGGTGGGTGTATCCCGTGCATACCCGGGACAACGGCCTTAAACAGACCCCTGGCTACTGAGACCAGGGCCAGTCTGCTAAGGCTGTAACATGTAACGGGAACTCAATGAGCTAAAACAATAACGGGAAACGGGAGCTCATGAGCTATAACAGACGGTAGCCAGCACTACCCCGTCCCCTGCAGTGGGACAAACAATGGATCCAGACATCCACACGACAAGACCTAGTCACCGTCAAGTCTCCCCCATACCCAAGTTCTCTTTATTATCGTTCACTATATAGTATATCAGGAACAAGTACAGGATCTGGTACATGTAACACGATAACATAACATGAGCTCTGTTGATAGCACAAAACACGATAACGGGAAACGGGAACAATAGATGTGGGATTCCACACATCGCATATCAACAGCTCATGTATCCAGTAACAGGAAATCCAATAGCAGCAACGGGAATTAATCATGTAACAGGAAAACCTGAATACACAGGAAATATAAACAGTGATCCACATAACAAGATAGAAACAATACATGCATGTGTAACAGTGATGTGTAAACATGACATACTGTGTACCGAGCATCCATGTAACGGTGATAACAATAATATGAACTACGGTATTCGTGAATGGGTATATCCGTGTACCAGTGGAACATATATGTGTAGTCATAAACCATGTAACATATCTGTGTATCACTAGTACATACTAACAGTGGTCAATATATAATGTAATACCATGTCCAGTGAACTACAGTATCCGTGTAATGATGATACCAGTGCATGACATAACGGTCTCTAGCATTCATGTCTAGTGACAGTGCAGTGTTATAGAGTATCTGTGGATCAGTATACATATGACAATAGTTATCTAACTGTGATATAATACATGAAATAATAGTGTCCAAGAATATGGTGAAATAGTGGCCCGGGTGTCAGTGGCTGTGTAGGTATGCTGACTTTGCCCGAGCTGTCTATGTCAGTATTTATTATTATTATTCGTACATCACCTATATTTATATTAAATCAAGAAATACCTTACACTATTCTAGGTTCTTCCTATTATAATGAGTTTCCAATTATTACTGTGTTTTATCCATAATCAAGATCTATTACTGAAAGCAATCAATCAATTTCACTAAACATGATAAAAAGAAAATTTATAAAATAAAACACTCGCAACTAGCCGTGGGAAGGTAGCTCTCTTTCCCACGATTACAACGGATCCAGAATCGTCCAAATCGGAGTCCGGATGCTCTAGATATCACCCAAACCTAAAAGTAAGAGAAATAGGTTAAATATGCAATAAAAAGATATCAATTGCCAATATATAAAATATCAGGGGGTTTTCTGTAATATTACCTTTCTTGGGTTTTGGATGCGGGTTGGGCTCTTAACGGGTCGGGTTTGGATCCATACCCAAACCCATTTGACTTATAGGAATATGGTTATAGGGTTAACGGGTTTAATGGGTTTCAGACTTAACCCGATAGGGTATTGGGTTTGGGTTCACACCCGAACCCAGCATCACAGCAGCAGCAGCAGCGATAGCTGCTGCTGTCACCTATTAGCCAACCGGCCAGCCCAGCTGGCCGGCGGTGAGAGGAGCCCGCCGGCGGCGGTCCTGGCCGCCGTCCCGGCCGAGAGAAAGAGAGAGGGAGAGTGAGAGAGAGAGAGAGGATAAGAGAGGGAGAGAGAGGGTCGGATGACAGTGGAAGAAGGAGGAGAAAAAGGAAGGAGAAGAAGAAGAAGAAGAAGAAGAAGAAGAAGAGGGGCAGCGGCGGCCGAAGGGGAGGCGCGCGCGGCTGGGCTGGGGCGCGGCAGCGCCCGGGCGCTTGGCCGGAGTGGCCTGGCCGTGGGCGTGGGTCAGGTCGCCCGTCTGGACCAGAGAGAAGGAGAGATGGAGAGAGAGAGAGAGACTGTGAGAGAGAGAGAAAGAGAGAGAGAGAGTGAGGAGAAATTGAGAGAGAGAGAGAGGGAAAGATTTTTAAGGGGAAGAAGAGAGAGAGAAGGCTGTGGAGATGGGTAAGGCGGTGGAGGAAGCGTCCAGAGAAAGAAGAAGGGGAAAGAAAAGGAAAAGAAAAAGAAAAGAAAAAGGGAAAGGATTTAATGAATTAAATTAATATTATTTAATTTAGTCCAGAATTCGACTAGTCCCGAACTATTACCAAAAATTACAGAAAATAGAGAATATTATCTTGAGACATAATATGAAAACAGTTTGAAGAAATTCAATCCAGTTTATCAATTAAAAATCTTGAAAGGTAGTGTCAATATTGAGCGACACCGGTTTGGCCCGATTTTTCATAAATTCAAAAAAATCTCCAAAAATACCCTAGCGTAGATCATAGGATTCTAAGACACATGGTGAAAGTGGATTCTCAAAAGACAATTCCGTTTGTGAATTAAAAATCAGAGAGCCGATTATCGGGGTACGTCGACACTGACTACGGAGATTTTCCAAAATAATCCAGAAAAATTCCAGAAAATTCTGAAAAATCTAAAATATTAGAAAATGACATTTGAAACTGAAATTGCTCAATCTGACTATCAAAAAGGTCAAATCAATATTATACGTCGTATCGCGTACTGATACTGTGATATACATCAGGGAGCAGGGGGTTACAAAAACCGTAAAAAAAAACTGTCTGATCCCGATATTAGTCGACTAGTGCCAAGTATTAGTCGATTAATACTAAGTATTAGTTGACTATGCCAAATAATTAGTCAATTACTCTGATAAAATCTGAAATCCCAACTCTCTGTTTGCGAGGCTAGTTGACTACACCCAAGTATTAGTTGACAGCCTAAAACCTAGTCGACTAACAAGACCTATTAGTCGACTAATAGCATGCACAAAGCATGAACATGTACATACTTGATCTCTGAAATTTGTAACACCTCCACCTGATCCTTGATTCTTCTCCAATGAATATGAGGCACTCTAAATACTAACAATATCCACCTTGACTCATGTTCATTGAGTCCCTCTGTAGAAATTGGCCTCCACTTCATTTACCTTGCTTTCTCCCCCCTTTAAGACTTCACATGGCTTCCTCCCAAGAGCCCATTTTCCATATTACCTTTGGAGAACCTTATTGAAGTTCAGAGATGCTCTGAATTTCTCCACCGGGATAGTCTTCATCAACATACCTGATAGATTCTTTTTTGTGATGATCTTTATCAAATCGATCACCTTATCATCCATGACTCACTGACGTATCTTTTGATACCTCACATCATGTGCTTCGTTCACTTGCGATACTTGTTAGCGAGATGAATCGTACTCTGACTGTCGCAATGAACCCGAACTGAATCATGTATGATATCGAATATTTCAACCAATCCTCTCAACCACAAATCTTTCTTTGATGCCTCAACTGTAGCCATGTACTCTACCTCTGTTATTGAAAGAGCAATTGTATCTTGCAACTTTGCCTTCCAACTAATGACGCACTCAGCTACTGTGAACACATAGCTCGTAGTAGATATTCACTGATCAAGATCTCTTACATAATCTGCATTAACATAGCCTTGTAATATCCAAGTCTTCTCCGTTTTCAATCTCTGAAACACCAAGTGTAGTCGTGCAGTCCCTAGTAGATATCTTATCATCCACTTCATTGCTTTCCAATATTGGTTTTCTGAATTTGACATGTACCAACTTACTGTACTAATCACAAAAGCTAAGTCAGGCCTAGTGCAGACCATAACATACACGAGTGATCCCACCCACTAGCATATGGTACTCGAAACATCTCCTCCTCTTCCGGTGATTGTGGACATTACTTGGAGGATAATTTGAAATGACTTGCCAAAGGAGTGGTGACTGGTCTTTCTTCTGCCATGTTGAATCTTTTCAACACCTTGAAAACGTAGTTCTGCAGAGATAGCCAAAGTCTGCATAAGCCTCTATCTCGAGTGGTCTCTATACCTAAGATCTTCTTGGCTTCTCCCAAATCCTTCATGTCGAATTTCTTCTTGAGCTAATCTTTAAACTTCTGAACATGTGTCTTGTTTTTCGTAGCAATCAGCATATCATCCACATATAATAGCAAATATGTCAGATCATCATTCTACTTAAAATAGACACAACTATCATACTCACATCCGTTGTATCTGGCCTTGATCATGAAAGAGTCCAACCGTTTATACCACTGCCTGAGGGACAGTTTAAATCCATAGAAGAACTTATTTAGTTTAGACCTTATTTTCTTAACATCTGAATATATCCTTTAGGTTGCTTCATTTATATCTTCTCCTCTAGCTCACCATGCAAAAACACAGTTTTGACATCTATCTGTTCCAACTCTAGATCAAACTGAGTAACTATCGCCAATAATATCCAAATAGATATATTCTTGACTATAGGAGAGAAGATCTCATTGTTGTCAATACCCTCCTTCTGAGCATATCCCTTAATAACTAACCTTACCTTATACTGCTCATTGCCCTTCCTACGAAAGACCCATCTTCAACCTATTGCCTTGGAGTCTTTTGAAAGATCAACTATGTCCATATTTGATAACTGTCCAGATACTCCACCTCCTGCTCCATGGTTGTAATCTACTTGTCGTGATCATCTATCTCGATCACCTCCCTGTAACTACTAAGGTCTTCTATTTCTGTTATTAATGCGAAAGAGACATGATCACCTACCCAGCCATACCTTATTGGTGACACTATAACTCTGACTGACCGTCTCAATGGTCTTGGTTGCTCTTGAGTAGCCTCTTCATTATCTTCATCTGAATTTGAGGAGTTCTCTTTTATCCCTTCAGGCTTTTAGGGCTCCCTGAGAACTCAACTCCCTTTTCTTGAGTATCTGCAGAATTGTCTGAAGCTCCATCTTGCGTTTTATCCTCCGTCTCTGACTTTTCTTGCAAAATTGATTCTTCGTCAAAGACCACATCTTTGCTGGTAAAATAGTTCCTTGTTTCAGGATCCCAAAGTCTGAAACCCTTGACCTATTTGGTGAACCTGATGAAGATACATTTCTTAGACTTGAATTCTAGTTTGCTCCTTTTCTGACTATCAACCAAACTATACGCCGGGCAACGGAAAATCTGTAAGGTTGAATATTCCACAGACTTTCCACCATATCTCCTATGGGATCTGAAGATCAATATCTATTAATGGTGATCTATTTACTACATGACTCGCATGATTTACCACTTCTGCCCAAAATCCTTCTGACATGTCAACCTATAATTTGATACTGTGGGCACACTCTATAAGTGTCTGATTCATGCGTTCTGCAACTCCGTTCTGTTTTGGTCGCCCTGAAATACTTAGCTGGTGTTTGATACCATTGCTTGCTAAGTAATCTTTTAATTCTTTGGAGGTATACTCACCTCTATTATCGAACCTCAAGACTTTTTCATCTTTCGCCCTGTCTAATTTTCCATCATACTTTTCCCCTCCTTGGACTTCTGAAATACTTTCGTTTTCTGCTTCAAAAAGTATACCCAATGTTACTTGAAGAAATCATCTATGAAAGTAACATAGTACCTAATACCCCTCATGAATGCTATTGGCGAAGGTCCCTGCACATCCGTGAGTATGAGATCTAGCAAGCTCTTTGTCTTGTGCTGTGATGTAGAGAAAGCTACTCTACGTTGCCTACCCATGATGCAAAATTTATAAAGATCAAGTTTGCAATATTTGATTCCTGGTAGGGCACTCTTTTCGTGTAGGGCTGAAGACGTCGCTTGCTCATATGTCCAAGAAATATGCCAAAGACTTGTAGTATCCTCCTTCTCCGTTGCTCTTGAAGCATCACTAATAATAATGCTTCCTGTCAACTTGTACAAGTTTGTTGTCCGTTCTCCTTTGAAAATCATCGTGTAGCCATTGTCGATTCCTCCATCTGCACCTGAAAACTTATACCCTCGAGCTTCTAAAGCTCCCAATCAGAGAAGATTCTTCTTCAAATCTGAAACGCATTAAATGTTCGTGAGGGTTCGAACATGTCCATCAAACATCCTCATACGAATATTGCCTGTGCCAATAGTCTTGCACACGACTTCGTTACCCATCAGGACAAAGCCTCCATCATAAAACTTGTAAGCACTGAACAACTCTCTTTTTGGGCACATGTGGTATGTACACCCCGACTCAAGTAACCAAGTTTCTGAGTAATTATCTTTTCCTAACTCGTCCGTCAAGACATCACATGGATCCTCATCTACTTGTTCAATAACCCCGCCTTGATCTGACTTTTCACTGGTACCAGCTCCATCAGAGTCCTTGCCACCTTTCTTCTTCAGTATTTTCTTTTTTCATACAATTCTTCTTGATATGCTCTGGTTTCTTGCAAAAATAATAAGAAAAACTGCTAGAAGCCTCCGGATCCCTCTTGAGTCCCTTACTCTTTGATCTTCTCATTTGGCCCTTGACAACCAATCATGAGGCATCCTCCATATAATTTGTCTTCTTTATCAGCTCGT
Source organism: Agave tequilana (assembly GCA_038442645.1). Classification (NCBI taxonomy): domain Eukaryota; kingdom Viridiplantae; phylum Streptophyta; class Magnoliopsida; order Asparagales; family Asparagaceae; genus Agave; species Agave tequilana. The sequence goes on from JAVJIF010003095.1 coordinate 6,792, forward strand.
TGTTTAGGATCATCTGCTTAACATCTTTTAACTGTAAGATCTCCTTACCATATATGATGGTGGTTGCCAAGTGACCATAACTTGATGGAAGAGAAGAAAGTAACAGAAGAGTTTTTCTTTTTCTTCTATCTTAACCTCTAGAGCCAACAAGTCACTTAAAATTCTATTAAAAGTATTGAGATGTTATAAAATAGGCGTACCTTTCTTCATCCGAAGGCTGTATAAATGCTTCTTCATGAAGAGCTTCGACAAACTCTTCGTCATGTAAAGACTCTCTAGCCTACACCAAAAACCAGCAATTGTCTTCTCGTTCATCATGTTGTAGAGGAACTCCTATGATAGGCACAGTATGATCATCGTTTTTGCGTGAAAGTCGATGTCATTCCACTCATCATCCTCCAACTTCGAGGCTTCTTCTCATTACCAAGCAAGGCCTTATATGTTCCCTCTTTCACGAGCAACGATATTATTTGCATCTTTCACAACAAAAAGTTGGACTTTCCTTTGAATTTCTCTACCTCGAACTTAGTTTTCGTGATCGTCTTACTAGCCATCGCTCTGATACCAATTATTGTGATCTATCACGGATCAAACAACAGAGAAACACCGAATTGACAGCTCGGCAATGGAAACTTTGGAACAGATCTACTGCTAGCAAACAAAAGAAACTATTTACGACAAGAAATCAAAGAACACCAGATTTAACGTTGTTTGACAATGTGCCTACATCCATGGGGAGGATGGAAGAAATTTTTATTGAAAAAAGAGAAGAAAATACAAGAGTTATAAGAATGTCTCTCTCATAACTCTCAATGATGGAAATCTCACTTTGCCTTAACACTTCTTTAAAAGGCTAACCCCAAGGGGTTTATATAGGCCCAAGGATGATCCTAGTCCAATCCAAATTTCAACAATCCAATCAGTACCGCCTAAGAGAAAGAAGAAAACCTGAGTCCAATCCAAACTAGAAACAGAATCATAAAAGAAAACTGTCAGATCCTGACATTAGTCGACTAAGGCCAAGTATTTGTCAACTAATACCAAGTATTAGTCGACTATACCAAATAATTAGTCGATTACTCTAACAAAAATCCAAAATCCCAACTCTCTATTACGAGGCCAAGTCGACTACACTCAAGTATTAGTCTACTAGCCTAAAATCTAGTCGACTAATAAGTCCTACTAGTCGACTAACAACATGCACAAAGCCTGTACATATCCGTGCTTGATCTCTGAAGCTTGTAACATCTCCATCTGATTCTTAATTTTTCTCCAATGAATATGAGACACTCCAACTACAAAAAATATAGGCATGTTAAAAACTTAAGGGCAGGAGACTTTGTTTTCCTTTCCCAAGTAAGATGACAGATGCATAAAGAGCACCATAAATTCTGGCGCTGCCAGAATCCTCACCCTCTTCAATAGGTGAATTTCACCTTATCCGATTGTGATTCTAATTTTATATAGATGGAAGGTTTTTGTTTAAACTTATTTTCTCGAAACCTCAATCAAGCGTTTGCCATAAAGAGCAGTCAAATGGTGCAAGAGAACAAAGAACAAACAGAAAGAACAATGAAGTCTTTATAAGCAGCCACGGGAAGCAATGTGGACAGGCTGGCAATGGAGCTTTATAAGTTCCTTGATTATCAACCTCCCATGTTTTTGTTCTGTTACATTTATCTGATAGAACTGACCATCCATTTTGGTAACATTGTCATCATCTATGTTTCTCATCAAAATGACTCAAGCCATGGACCACAAGGCTCTATGGAAGATTTAACAAGCTTTATTACTGGTTGTCGGTGCCAAATTTCTCTCACTAAGGTGTGATATTAGTGAGATAATTGTGATTTATATTTAACTTTTATATCATTTTTATGTCTATTTTCATGCCACATTTAAAATTATGCACGGGTGTTTTTGTAAGGACTCTAGGCACCATCCCGAAAAGACTAGCCTTCTAGGTAGAGTAGCCCAAATTCTTATATACAAGACCATCCAGATGTTTAGCCGATGTGGGACTATTTGTTTGACCCAAGTCTCAACAATCCCCCTTTCTAACAAAAAGTCTCCATGTAAGCTCATCTTCACACCTAGAAGGCATTTGCTCTATCGAGATCGAGATCCTCTTCACTGCGTTTCACACTGCGTTTCAGCACACGCCTTACATGAAGTAGGACTCCGCTGCCAATCTCGAGAGCTCAACTAGCTTTACAGGGACTTTATTTATTGCGCCTAACAAAGAGTCTCCCCTGTAAGCTCATCTTCACACCTAGAAGATATATATGCTCATCGAGGTTATTTTCCATGCTCATATCTTCACACCTAGAAGATATATGCTCATCGAGGTTACTTTCCTTCACAGCGTTTGCTCTTACACGCCTTATGGGAAGCACTACAGAACATAAACTTTTTCCCCTCGAGGGCACAATCTATTATAGATCCTGCCTGCCTTCCACTGCACCCCCCTGGGGGATCGAACATCACCCACACACAGGACTAAGTTCGGGGCATGGCTTTAATACTATTTGTAAGGACTCGAGCCACCATCCCAAAAGACTAGCCTTCTAGGTAGAGTAGCTCAAATTCTTATATACCCAAGACTATCCCCATGTCTAGCCGATGTGGGACTATTTGTTTGACCCAAATTCCAACAATCCCCTTCTCGGACAAAGAGTCTCCCGGTAAGCTCATCTTCACACTTGGAAGATATATATGCTCTACTAGATTCTCTTCATTGCGTTTCAGCACAGGCCTTACGTGAAATACAACTTGCAACTTATTACTCCTCTTTATCGTGTTTGCAGGCACATCTTATATGAAGCAGGACTTTGCTATCAATCTCGAGAGCTCAACTAGCTTTACAAGGACTTTATTGCGCCTTTTGCGCCCTGGGGAGATCGAACATCACCTACACACACAACTAAGTTTGGGGCATGGCTCTGATACCACTTATAAGGACTCGGGGCACCATCCCAAAAAGACTAATCTTCTAGGTGGAGTAGCCCAAATCTTTATATACCCAAGACCATCCACATGTCTAGCCGATGTGAGGCTATTTGTTCGACCCAAACCTCAACAGTTATGTATTTGTTTTTGCAAAAATTAAGCCAAGAGCAAATACTAGAAAAAATAAGGCAAAAAATGATATTTATAAACAGATTGAGAAGATTGCAGCAAAACATTACAAAGATGAAATTAGAAAGTCCAACAGAGTCCAAAAGTTGAAGAAAAGATGCAACAAGAAATTGAAGGCCAAAATGAATAGTTATACGGCTGTCCAGCCGTCCGAACGGCCAGGCGACCGTTGACTAATCAAACTAGAGACAACATTTTTTCCTACCGCGATCAAAATTCCAAATTAGAGGCGTATTCCCTGTAGACGGCTAGTAGCTGAAAATTGCAATTGGGTAGCCGTCTAATTAAGGCAACTCATGATGAGATTGTATGTAAATTTTGTATATGATTAGTGATTGTACACGTTCATTGCATATTTACTATCACATATGTCAAAAAAACAAATGACTCAAGGGGTATACATGTATATCTTAAAGTTTGGCAAAATAGACGTATACATGAAGTGAAAACACAAGATCATAAAACATAGCAGAAAATGGGAATACAAGTTTAAAATGCATGAATCATCAAAACTAGACTATACTAGCACATCTAATGGGTACAAATGAGCGTTCAAGCACAAGCATATAATGATCTATTTGTGGCCCATAATATGTACAAGTATATATCCTAGTTTTAATGAAAAACTAACATCTAAACAAGTAATCAAATCATGTAGCATAAAACGGGACATAAATCATCATTACAAACATAAAACGATCATTATGTAAATCCACATGTTATTAGAACTATGATGCGCATAATAGCTAAACAAATGGTGAGAACACAACAAATGATCCATATAAACATGGGTGATCTCAAAGGCTATACATGCATGTCAATGGTCTAATAATCATGGCATTTGACATACTAATCAAAAACATGAGGCATCAAAATAAAAATCATAAACATCCATATGATCATTATGTAGACGCATATGCATTAGATCTAGGGCATACATATTAGTTTAAAACAAAGTGAGAACACAAAGATAAGTCCATTTTAAACATGGGTGTCTCAAAATAACTAAATATTTATATCACTATTCTAATAAATATGGCATAGGCATAATGAACAATAAAACATGACATGCTATAAATCAAAGACATGAAAAGCATGCAAATATAAACGGGAGTAAAGGATTGTTACCAAAACCGAAGAGGTAACTCTCCATGTCTCCAAACCAAGGTGGTCCTCCCACCAAACCTTCCCTTGAAAGTGATGCATCCAAATGGTCATCATGAGGCTCGGAACGCATCCACTCCAAGGTACCGCTACTCTCACGTCATGTGAGAGCCCACACCTACATCAAATACATTAGGGGTGGTCTTTGGTACCCATACTCTTTTGGGTCCATGGGGGTTAGTCACTTTCCTAACTCAAACAAAATTATTTGCTAAATTTTCATCATGTATTCTATCATAGCAAAATCTAGCAAGGTGGCCCTTACGTCCACAATGTGTACAAGTGTACACATGAGCATACATAGTGTGATGTTTGTGACCGTGATGAGCATGTGTATGCCGTAGAGGGTGTGCATGCAAAGATGGAACTTGTTTCTTTCGAAACAAAAATTTCAAGCATGTGTGGTTCATAACACAATGGCTCAGAGCCCAAACAATCAAAACTTTTCTTCAAAACATTTATATCATTTTCAATACTTGAAGATAAAGTGGAGCAAGCAATAGATGTGCTAGGTGAGGATACACTAGCATGGCAAACATGTGAATCTATATCATTTTTCAAAGATTTATTTTTATTTAAAACTAAATCTAATTCTTTTGAAATAAACTCAATTTCATTTTTCAAAGAATGGTTATTCTTTAAAATAAAATCTAATTTTGAAGATAAAACCTCATTATTTTTCACAACATCATCACAATCATTTTTACTTTTCAAAAATTCATTTTCCTTTATGGCAAGGTCTAGTTGAGATTTAAGTGAGTCACGTTCACTACAAATCTCTTTCTTCTCTTGCAAAATTAAATCAAATCTTGAACACAAATCCTCATATTCTTCTTTTAGTTCAAAATTCTTCTTTTTCAAAAGATCATGCTTTTCCAAAAAAATTTCAAACTTTTTAGCAAGTTCCATATTTAAGGTTTGAACTTCTAAACACCCATAGCAATAAGAACTAGTGCTATCATCTAGATGAGATTCCGATTGTACCTCAAGGGAGTCATTCCCTTGGACCATGAGGCAATGCTCGTCGGACTTGTCTCTCCTAGATCTTCTCATCTTTTCGATAATCTTTGGTAGCTCGGGAGAAGTCAAAATGCTCCAAACTGCAAAAGCTGAATCATAGTGAGCAAACACATGTAAGAAATCTTTATCAAGAGATGCTCTAAGTGTCTTAAGGGCTAATGCATTAGCCTTTTTATGTTTGCTATCATTAGGGTAAGTTTCCTTGGTAATAACTTGATATACTTTATTACCTAATGCTTTCAAATGACAACTCATCTTGGCCTTCCAAATATCAAGTCTAGAAATATCAAACATGGGAGGGCTACCCATGAGTGCAAACTATATGTGTGCAAATGCAAATGCAAACGAAGATTAGCAACCAAGATCTCACTCCTAGGTGGTTAAATCTAAATATCAGGAGCGGAGGCTCTGATACTAATTGAAATCACCAAGAGGGGGGTGAATAGGTGATTATGCTAATCTAGTGAACTAAATGCGGAATTTAAAATTAATTGCAACAACACACAAGCAAGTATATGATATAGCAATAATATCAATACACAAAGTAAAAATAGAGAGAGTAAGAGTCAATGGATCAAGCGCAAACAACGAGATTTGTTTCGAGGTTCGAGCACCCAGCTCTACATCCCCGCCTTCACCCAGAAGGATTTCGAATCCACTAGCTTGTCCACAAAGGACTCCCACACAGGGAACCTCCTCCGAGGATTTGGGGCAATACAATAACTAGGAGTACCCAACTCCTCTCTTTACAACCACAACCTCTCACTAGAGGCAAAGCACCAAGCCAACAAAACTATCACCTCACAACTAGAGGGATAAGCACAAAGCTACACAAGGATCACCTCTCAACTAGAGGGATGCAACCCACTTGCACAACCTCCTCAACACTATGAGGGAAAGGCACAAAGCCAAGCAAAAATAGGGTTTACTACTTGGTGATCAAAAGATCACAAACCAATCTCTTTTTCCCACAAACACAAAGACCCTATAGAATAGGATAGTAGATGTAGCTCAAGTGTGGAGAAACCAAAGGAATGGAAATCAAATAGTCAAAGAAAATCCTTGGGAAAACACTAGAAACCAAGATGAAGAAGTTGAATCAAAAACACTTTTCCCAAAAACCCTTTTCTTTAATTTTCTAAACCCTAGAAAAAACACTAAATAGATTGTACAAATTAAAGCCCAAAAACTTCTTTTGATTGCTGTGAAAATACTAGAGAGTAAGGAAAAATTAGCTCTTCAAATCTTGGAGAAAACTGGCCACTAATTGGTATTTATAGCCCCTAGAAAAATATAGCTATTGGCAGCTAAAACTGCCAGAAACGGCCTACCGGTCGACCGGCCAATAGTCAATTTTTGACCGTTGGCAGCTACCGGTCGACCGCCCGGTCGACCGGCCCCAGAAATAGAGAGCAACACTCTCTGTCCGGTCGACCGCTCGGTCGACCGGGAACAACCCGAGAAGGGTTGCTCTCAGTCGGTCGACCGGTCGGTCGATCGGCCGACTGACACAGCTATGTGCACAAGATTGTGCACATCTGGTTGATCGGCTCCTGGTCCGGTCGACCGTTACGGTCGACCGCCAGAGTCTGGCAGCCAAAATCTGGGACTGAAAAACTGGATTTTTAAAGTCTTAAAAATTCCCATAAAATCTCTAAAAATTCACAAAAATAGTTTTCTCATTTTACATTGATATATAAACATGTGATAAAAATTACAACACAGAAATCAAACATTTTAAACTATTTTTGTGTCTTACAAATTTTATCAAAAACCAAAACCTGTATTTTTACCAAACATTGATTTTTCAAATAAACTTTGTGCAAACCTTATCCAAATACAAAAACATGATACTTAAGCATTTTAAAGCATGTTGCATATGGACATAGGTCCAATATACATGAAACATATACATATCATTGTTTTTGACTTTAAATATCAAAATATGTTTTGTTAAAATACCAAAACACTAAAAACTCATGAATAGGCATATCAAAATAAGTTTGTCTAATTAGTTGAAGCATGCATGTATATAGAACATATCTAATATACATTTAAAACATGTAAACTTTTTTTGAATCAATATCTATTCATGAAAACCAAGATCGGTTAAACCAAAAACCGAAAAACGAATCCAAAACATAAAACGTGTGTGTTTTGTGAACTTGAGCATGTCACACTATCTAATCTTTACACATGAATCTAAAACACAAACTAAACTAGGTACCGAGGTCTTCTTGTAGAGCGTCACCTCCAAGCTGACTTGATCCAAAACACCGTGATCCACCGAGCTAGACTCCAAGGAGTACTATATATGATCTTGTCGCTCGGGCTCTTGAATCACCATGTGAATAGCTTCCAAATCATCTTGTTGAAGCTAATCACCAACTAATATCTTGATTAATGATCTGAAACTAAAATCACAAGATTATTAGTACACATAACTACATGAGTTAATCATCATCAAAACTAGAGTGGAAGGCCTCTGGGCCAACAATCTCCCCCTTTTTGATGATGACAAAACTCATGGAGTTATATATGTTGGCCCAAGGTTACAATCACCCGTTTTATTGAGTTTTGATGATTACAAAACATATATAGTTATTTGTACTAATCATGTTTATTGTTTAAGTGTGTTTCAAGGTTCTAAAAGATTCATGGAGTTTTCTTCCCTAAAGGAAGGTTGTTTTGACTCAAGTCGGTTCATTTCGGGTTCAAGAATCAAGCTTTGCAAGATCATATGGAGAAGCCTACTTGAAGACTTTGTAGTCACCTAGAACCTATGTAAGAATTAGTTTGTTAAAGTTTGAGGTTGTGGAAAATTGGCTCTAGAACACACACACATGTTTCAAAATACAGTTTTTATTTTTGGTATTTGTTTTAAGTTCATGCCTTGATAAATATACATGACTCAAATTCTTACAAAATTTTATATCATGTTTATATCATGTATATCTATCTTTCCAGCATGATACTTAGCCATATATCCCTACAAAAATATTTTGAAAAATTTCCCAAGTCCAAAAAAAATCCCATATCAAAATCTGTTTCAGGCCTGGCGGTTGACTGGGTCGGTCGACCGGCTCTATTCCAGGCCAGGCCGTCGACCGACGGGTCGACCGAGACCTGTGTCCAGGACGTGCACGTTTGTGCACGTCTGTTGGTCGACCGACCAAAAACAGCTTGTTCTCTGTTTTTTTGTCGGTCGACCGTATCGGTCGACCGGGCCCAACGGCTATCTACCAGATGGGCTACCGGTCGACCGGGCCGGTCGACCGATAGCCTGCCAGGAGCCCCAACGGCTCTTTCCTCTTTGGTGATTTTCTAAAAAACTGTTTTTGTTACTTTTTGTTTGGCAGAGTTTTCTGATCTTTTGGGGACTAATTTTGGACCATATAAACTTAATTAAATCATGTTTTAATCCCCTCCTCTCCCTATAAATAGAGAGGGTTGGTCTCTTGCAAAATCACCCAGAAAAATCCCTAGTTTACAAATTTTCAAAAGAAAGAAAAAGTTTCAAAGCTCTCAATTCTCCATTGCTTTCTTGGCCATTGTTTTTCAGTTGTGTTTGCAAGCATTTTTCATTTACAACTGAGTTTGTTTTTCTCACTACACTTCTAGAGCCAAAAATTCCATCCTCATTCTATAAAGAAGTTGTAAAGAGAAAGTTTGTAAGAAGTTTGTGATCCCTTTGGTGATCACTTGGTTACTTGTTCCTTCTTGTTGAGATACCTCTTCGGTAGAGGATTGTAAGTGGTGGAGTTCGGTACTCCGGTCTTCGGTAGACCTTGTAAAGTCCTCGGTGGATAGTGGAAACCCTTCACGGCGGTGAAGGCGGGGAGTAGAGCGGTGGCTCGAACCTCGAAACAAATACTTTGTGTTTGCGATTGATTTTCTCTTTGCTCTCTATTGCTCTTACTTTCTTGCTTTTGATATTGCTATTCTTTTATACCTTGTGATATATCTTGTGTGCACTTCATTATTGCTTCCAATTCATTTTTTGCTACATTGTCGATCATTACTCATACAACAAGATTGCAATACGCACCTCAAACTCATATCTAGAGGAATCACGAGGAAGGAGTTCAGAGCCCTTCACCGGGTATTCGGCTCTTAGTCTTGTTTTGAGTGATCGTTGCATCATTCATTCATACTTGTTTTAAAAAGTTTGTTAGATTAGCATTTATACCTATTCACCCCTCCTCTAGGTGTTTTCAATATATGCATGGATTAAAGTTAAGCTTCAAAGAAGCTCCCCCTTAACTCATGCATAGCAATAAACAATAAATATATGCAATGAATATTAAACATGAAACATGCATAGACATGCATAAAACATTGAAATGTATAAAACATGTTCTTGATACCAATTAAACGATAAAACTTTATTAAAGCTCTTGATACCAATAAAATGCTCTTAATACCAATAAACGACAAACTAATAAAAAACAAACAATGTTTCTAGATAAACAAAACATGCATACAAACATGCATATAATCTCAGATTCTTCCCCCTTTTTGTCAATCATCAACAAATGGGTGAAAGAATACAAAACAAAATGTTCTTCCCCTTTTTGTCTAAAGCAAAAACAATGTCAATGAGGGGTACAATCAAATATGATACCAATTAAAAAATGTGTCAATGAAGTGCATATTGATACCAATTGAAAGTGAACATAAAATATTTTAAGAAATGCCTACCAATTGAAAGGTAAATGAGGCATTGAAACAAATCTCAAACAAACATTTTTAGAACAAAATGAAAACATAACCAATTGATGTAAAAACAAAATCTTGATACCAATTGATAAGTAAAACAAAAATCTTGATACCAATAGAAAGTATTATTTTTTTAATCATATGATACCAATTGAAATTATTATTCCCTATAATCATATGATACCAAATTAAAACTCAATATTAAAATTTTTTTTAATCATTTTCTATCATAATGTAAGGGAGTGGAATACAAAACACATGGTAAACAAAATACCAATTAAAAGATGAAATTCGAGTTTTCTCCCCCTTTATGAAATACCAAATAAAACTATGATCAAAATTATTTTTTTTACTTTTCATAAGCTTATGCATAGTTATTAAAATATCAATTGAAAAATCAATTGTAACATGATAGGAATTAAAACTCAAGCTTATCATAATCAAAATTTGTGCTTAAAAATATAGGGATATAGTAAGCACAAATAAAACATATATATGTATGAAAATTTAGATACCAATCGAAATTGATACTATTTGAAGTGAAAGCATACATACATAAAAATATATATGAGTATACAAGAAATGTCAATATTGATACCAATTAAAGAATCCAATGATACCAATTGAAACAACAATAAGATCAAGTGTATATCTCATAATACCTACCACCTAATCATGCTCAAGTTTAAAATGATTTTCAATAAAAGCATACAAGGCATGGTCGCCCATCCAACCGCTCGTGAAGGTAGGGTTTTCAAAAAAATAGGTTTGAAAATATAGTTTGTTTGAAAAACTCTACCAAAGCGAAGAACACGAATTAGTTATGAAAAAATTTGTTAACTAGTACGAAATCCTTCAAGTAAGGAACAAGACAAAATTATTTTTCATGAAATACATGTAATTCACATGATCACTAAACACTCAAAATCCATAAAGCCCATATTATACTCATGAAAATAAAATCATGAGAAACCTAATAAAGTGAGTGAACAAGTGTTATGTGACACATATCATCATGAAAATATTCAATTACGCTCAATTTAAATTCCTTTAAACATGAAACATGAAGTCTAAAATTTTTCAATAAAACAAATTATACTTCAAGGCATATGTATGTTTTGTCAACACATAAAGTATACATATATATCCCTAAACACAATTGAGTCTATATATAAAGATTTGCATGAAAAGCAAATGACTCAAGGGGTATACATGTATATCTTAAAGTTTGACAAAATAGACGTATACATGAAGTGAAAACACAAGATCATAAAACATAGCCAAAAATGAGAATACAAGTTTAAAATACATGAATCATCAAAACTAGACTATACTAGCACATCTAATGGGTACAAATGAGCGTTCAAGCACAAGCATATAATGATCTATTTGTGGCCCACAATATGTACAAGTATATATCCTAGTTTTAATGAAAACTAACATCTAAACAAGTAATCAAATCACATAGCATAAAACGGGACATAAATCATCATTACAAACATAAAACGATCATTATGTAAATCCACATGTTATTAGAACTATGATGAGCATAATAACTAAACAAATGGTGAGAACACAACAAATGATCCATATAAACATGGGTGATCTCAAAGGCTATACATGCATGTCAATGGTCTAATAATCATGGCATTTGACATACTAATCAAAAACATGAGGCATCAAAATAAAAATCATAAACATCCATATGATCATTATGTAGACGCATATGCATTAGATCTAGGGCATACACATTAGTTTAAAACAAAGTGAGAACACAAAGATAAGTCCATTTTAAACATGGATGTCTCAAAATAACTAAATATGTATATCACTATTCTAATAATTATGGCATAGGCATAATGAATAATAAAATATGACATGCTATAAATCAACGAAATGAAAAGCATGCAAATATAAACGGGAGTAAAGGATTGTTACCAAAACCGAAGAGGTAACTCTCCATGTCTCCAAACCAAGGTGGTCCTCCCACCAAACCTTCCCTTGAAAGTGATGCATCCAAATGGTCATCATGAGGCTCGGAACGCATCCACTCCAAGGTACCGCTACTCTCACGTCATGTGAGAGCCCACCCTACATCAAATACATTAGGGGTGGTCTTTGGTACCCATACTCTTTTGGGTCCATAGGGGTTAGTCACTTTCTTAACCCAAACAAAATTATTTGCTAAATTTTCATCATGTATTCTATCATAGCAAAATCTAGCAAGGTGGCCCTTACGTCCACAATGTGTACAAGTGTACACATGAGCATACATAGTGTGATGTTTGTGACCGTGATGAGCATGTGTATGCCGTGGAGGGTGTGCATGCAAAGATGGAACCTCTTTCTTTCGAAACAAAGATTCCAAGCATGTGTGGTTCATAACACAATGGCTCAAAGTGGAGCCCAAACAATCAGCACTTTTCTTCAAAACATTTATATCATTTTCAATACTTGAAGATAAAGTGGAGCAAGCAATAGATGTGCTAGGTGAGGCTACACTAGCATGACAAACATGTGAATCTATATCATTTTTCAAAGATTTATTTTTATTTAAAACTAAATCTAATTTTTTTGAAATAAACTCAATTTCATTTTTCAAAGAATGGTTATCCTTTAAAATAAAATCTAATTTTAAAGATAAAACCTCATTGTTTTTCACAACATCATCACAATTATTTTTACTTTCAAAATTCATTTTCTTTTATGACAAGGTCTAGTTGAGATTTAAGTGAGTCACGTTCACTACAAATCTCTTCCTTCTCTTGCAAAATTAAATCAAATCTTGAACACAAATCATCATATTCTTCTTTTAGTTCAAAATTCTTCTTTTTCAAAAGATCATGCTTTTCCAAAAAATGTTCAAACTTTTTAGCAAGTTTCATATTTAAGGTTTGAACTTCTAAACACCCATAGCAATAGGAACTAGTGCTATCATCTAGATGAGATTCCGACTGTACCTCAAGGGAGTCATTCCCTTGGACCATGAGGCAATGCTCGTCGGACTTGTCTCTCCTAGATCTTCTCATCTTTTCGATAATCTTTGGTAGCTCGGGAGAAGTCAAAATGCTCCAAACTGCAAAAGCCGAATCATAGTGAGCAAACACATGTAAGAAATCTTTATCAAGAGATGCTCTAAGTGTCTTAAGGGCTAATGCATTGGCCTTTTTATGTTTGCTATCATTAGGGTAGGTTTCCTTAGTAATAGCTTGATATACTTTATTACCTAATGCTTTCAAATGACAACTCATCTTGGCCTTCCAAATATCAAGTCTAGAAATATCAAACATGGGTGGGCTATCCATGAGTGCAAACTATATGTGTGCAAATTCAAATGCAAATGAAGATTAGCAACCAAGATCTCACTCCTAGGTGGTTAAACCTAAATATCAGGAGCGGAGGCTCTGATACCAATTGAAATCACCTAGAGGGGGGTGAATAGGTGATTATGCTAATCTAGTGAACTAAATGCGGAATTTAAAATTAATTGCAACAACACACAAGCAAGTATATGATATAGCAATATGATCAATACACAAAGTAAAAATAGAGAGAGTAAGAGTCAATGGATTAAGCGCAAACAACGAGATTTGTTTCGAGGTTCGAGCACCCAGCTCTACATCCCCGCTTTCACCCAGAAGAATTTCGAATCCACTAGCTTGTCCACAAAGGACTCCCACACAGGGAACCTCCACCGAGGATTTGGGGCAATACAATAATTAGGAGTACCCAACTCCTCTCTTTACAATCACAACCTCTCACTAGAGGCAAAGCACCAAGCCAACAAAACTATCACCTCACAACAGAGGGATAAGTACAAAGCTACACAAGGATCACCTCTCAACTAGAGCGATGCAACCTACTTGCACAACCTCCTCAACACTATGAGGGAAAGGCACAAAGCCAAGCAAAACTAGGGTTTACTACTTGGTGATCAAAAGATCACAAACCAATCTCTTTTTCCCACAAACACAAAGACCCTATAGAATAGGATAGTAGATGTAGCTCAAGTGTGGAGAGAACCAAAGGAATGAAAATAAAAGTCAAAGAAAATCCTTGGGAAAACTCTAGAAACCAAGATGAAGAAGTTGAATCAAAAACACTTTTCCCAAAAACCCTTTTTTTGATTTTCTAAACCCTAGAAAAAATACCAAATAGATTGTGCAAATTAAAGCCCAAAAACTTCTTTTGATTGCTGTGAAAACACTAGAGAGTAAGGAAAAATTAGCTCTTCAAATCTTGGAGAAAACTGGCCACTAATGGGGTATTTATAGCCCCTAGAAAAATATAGCCGTTGGCAGCTAAAACTGCCAGAAACGGCCTACCGGTCGACCGGCCAACGGTCGATTTTTGACCGTTGGCAGCTACCGGTCGACCGCCCGGTCGACCGGACCCAGAAACAGAGAGCAACACTCTCTGTCCGGTCGACCGCTAGGTCGACCGGGAACAACCCGAGAGTGGGTTGCTCTCAGTCGGTCGACCGGCCGACTGACACGGCTACGTGCACAAGATTGTGCATGTCCGGTCGACCGCTACGGTCGACCGGCTCCTGGCCTGGTCGACCGTTAGGGTCGACTGCCAGTGCCTGGCAACCAAAATCTGGGACTGAAAAACTGGATTTTTAAAGTCTTAAAAATTCCCATAAAATCTCTAAAAATTCACAAAAATAGTTTTCTCATTTTACATTGATATATAAACATGTGATAAAAATTACAACACAGAAATCAAACATTTTGAACTATTTTTGTGTCTTACAAATTTTATCAAAAACCAAAACCTGTATTTTTACCAAACATTGATTTTTCAAATAAACTTTGTCCAAACCTTATCCGAATACAAAAACATGATACTTAAGCATTTTAAAGCATGTTGCATATGGACATAGGTCCAATATACATGAAATATATACATATCATTGTTTTTGACTTTAAATACCAAAATATGTTTTGTTAAAATACCAAAACACTAAAAACTCATGAATAGGCATATCAAAATAAGTTTGTCTAATTAGTTGAAGCATGCATGTATATAGAACATATCTAATATACATTTAAACCATGTAAACTTGTTTTGAATCAATATCTATTCATGAAAACCAAGATCGGTTAAACCAAAAACCAAAAAACCGAATCCAAAACATAAAACGTGTGTGTGTTGTGAACTTGAGCATATCACACTATCTAATCTTTACACATGGATCTAAAACACAAACTAAACTAGGTACCGAGGTCTTCTTGCAGAGCGTCGTCTCCAAGCCGACTTGATCCAAAGCACCGTGATCCACCGAGCTATACTCCAATGAGTGCTATATATGATCTTGTCGCTCGGGCTCTTGAATCACCATGTGAATAGCTTCCAAATCATCTTGTTGAAGCTAATCACCAACTAATATCTTAGTTAATGATCTGAAACTAAAATCACAAGATTATTAGTACACATAACAACATGAGTTAATCATCATCAAAACTAGAGTGGAAGGCCTCTGGGCCAACAAGATCTTTTTCTAGTTTTATAAAAAAATAAAATTAAAAAAACTTTTTATTTTTCTTTACCATCCCTAAGATTTAATTTCAAAATTATCTTTTGCAGGAATATTGCATGAACAGTTGAAGATTTGCACAAACAGGACGGAACTTGCTTGCTCGCTAAAAAAAATTTGCATTGCTAAATTAAATAAAAAATTGCTTGCTTCATAGTCATTAGACAGATAAGTATTTTTCTTACTCTATTCACGAATCTCCTATCAGTGGGATTTTAAAAGTGCTTTGATTGGACTTATATTGCATTAGTGCATTTTGCATAAAAAGATCTTAAGAACTGTCTCCTGTCACATAAGGTTGGGATTTCATCACCCGTTCCTTAGCTCAAAAATGACAACCGCATATGAGTTTTTTTTTCAAGTTTGAACTATTTAAAATCAATTAGAACTTGACCACTAAGATTTCGAGCTCATTAAGTGGATCCATTATGGGAATACTCTAGTAATTACTTTCAAGCTTTTAAAGAAGAACTTCCTTGTCTTAAAAAGGGTGACTTAGCCATTGTGACAGTGCCCGGCCTGGAGAGATAATTGAATCGCTTATTTGACGACTTTAATCAGTCAGCCCACAATTCATCCAACCCAGTTAGGAGCTGTCTAATTAGGAAAAATTTATTCTCTTAAGATTAGTGGTTAAAAATTGATTACCTTCAAATTTAAGCTCTAGATAAAGAAACAAATTGATTGGTTGAGTTATTTGTGTGTGTAATAAAAAATCGATTTTCATCAATCCCTCTCCCCTTCCATCATTCTAAAATTCTTCCCTTTCATGGTCTATCCAAATCAAGATTTTTACAACTATTTTCATGGTAGATCATTTTCTCATTCCCATCCATCATCGTCGCCTCTAAGCTTCCATGATTACAACCAACCTGTTATCTCATCTTTTTCATCTCATCCTTTCATCTGGTGCTATCACTGTCAAAATTCATCTCATCTTTCAGAACAGTGTCCTTCGATAGGGTACTTGTTAGGACTAGATCAAATTCAATTCAACACACTTCAAGTACCTACAAACAACCCTATCCATCAAACTTCAATTGGTAAGATTGGAGTTGTCATCAATTTTTATGCAATCATATCAAAATTCTCAATCAAATTGGTCCTACACTGAACCATCACTTCCATCGAGGATTTGATAATGAGCATGAGGAATTGAAGAGCACATTAGAGAAGAGTTTAAAAATCATGCAACAGTCTATGCTTGAAAACATCAAACCAATTAGAAGATGATCGAGTCATGTGCTCGCATAGATATGTATTTTGATCGGATAATAACTCATCTCAATCAATCTGCTTTAACCCCAATTTCAGATCAAACTCAAGAGTTTCATTAGTGCTATCAAGTGAACCAATAGGACATACCACAAGAGTCCACACCACATGTTGACATAATTTTTGAATATGTGCCCTCATCATTTCACTTAAACCAAATTAAAGAGTTTTAACAAGATGGTGAAGATATCCATGAGATTGATACTCCGTCTTACCATGAACCACCAATTGAACAATTCTTTGATGATGATTCTATATTTTTGGAGGAATTATTTAAAGATGATTTTGTAATGTACACAATCACTTTGAAGCATGTTAATCATAATGTTAAGGATGTATGTATGATGAGCTTATATTTCTTGAAGAATTGTTTAAGGATGAGCGTGATCATAGTTTTGAGAAAACATGTGTTGAGAATCTCAAGTCTAGTGTTCCCTTGAAAAAAAACTTGATTGAAGTATCTTCACTTTAGATTAGTCATCTAATAATCAATCTTTTGAATGTTGAGGACGGAAAGGATCAGAGTCAAGTCGACAATTTCAAAATTGACACACTTTTAGAGTCTATTGTTAGGTAGAAAAATCAGAAAGAATATGTTTCTCATTCTGAATCTTTCACGGAATCACTATTTAAGACAGCCATTGAGATATTTGATGTACCCCGTGTATACTTTACCAAATGTCTAAGTCTGCCCTTCATTTTTGATGAGAAAAAGATTAGGATGGATGAAGTGCTAGAAGATGTCAAATCAGTCTAAATTGGCATTCCACTCCTACATGTGATTAAACAATTGCCTACCTATGCCACATTACTCAAGAAACTTGGCACTAAAATTAGAAAATTTTGGACACATATTTCAACATTCTTGAATGCATCATTGTTTCGCTTTAAAGACCACGAGAAAAAACTATTTAATATTCTAGTCCAACATCGAAAAGCCATACATAGAGGTTGAGTGACATGTGTTTGTGTCTGCCTGAAGACGTTAAACTTAGCGCTGCTAGGAGGCGACCCAGAAATGTTGCTTTTCTATAGATAGTTTATTTTTATTTTATCCTTTATTTTCGTTTCATTTATAGAGTTTCAAATTCTTTTCTATAGGGAGATGCTTTTATCTAGATTTGGGGGTGTGCCTTCATGTTTTTATTTACTCTCACTTCCTATTTTTTTGTTAGCTTAGATGCTTATTGCAGCTCCTAAGGTACTATCTACCCTTCACCTTGTTCATTTTTTAATGCTAGCACTTGTCTTTCAATATCTTTTAGAATTTGCAACATGATTCATCATATTGAGCATACATTTTCAGATTGAGGACAATGTCAAGTTTAGGTGTGGTGGAGGGTTCTAACAAGGTTTTCTTCTTAAAAAACGTTTTGAAAGATAAACTATATTTTGAATTATTTTTGTAAAAAATTAAGTTAATTTTAAGGAATAGAAGAATCATAATTAGAATTTCTTATACTTAGTCAAAATAAGATAATTTGTTTGATTTCTAGGGTTAGGAAGAAAAATTGAAAATAGTTTAGTCATAATTTTTACCTTGATGAAATATGCATCCTTTATACACTTACACACTTTGGATTCAAAAATGAAGATTCTTATACCTTATAAAAGAAAAAGAAAAAATAAATAAATAATTACATATATTAAAAATTTTCTTATTAAGCTAGGTATTTATGCCTCATATAAGTATTCACGCCTAAAAGTGGTCTATATAATAAATAAAAACTCTTAGTTTTGTGGCCTTGTTTGCTTAAGTCTTTAAGTCTTAGGGGTGTTTCCTCACTCAATACCCTAAAACTGTCTGGTTTGGGAATCACCTACTTATGGCTCATTACATGGGTGAATTAGAAAGCCTATTAAAACTAAGAGATATCACCACCAAAAATATATAAATAAAGTATATAGTTGAAGAATCTTTAGTCGAATATTTAAGGTCACAAAGACGCATATGTTTAGGGTAAAATAATAAACTAGATGAGAAATATAGTTTGACTCCTAAACCTTGATTGATAACAAATTGTTGAATAAAGACTAAAACTAAGGATGAATAGTTTGGTGCTGATATAACTTATAAATTGCTTAATTCTTGAAAACTATTTCAAATATTTTCTCTTTTTTTCAAAAATACTAACAATTTATTTCTCTTTCTTTATGGATTTTGTAGGTGTAATCCACTGAAAACCCTAACACGATAAAATTCGTCCTCTAGGAGTAACTTAGAGGTTTAACGGTTTGTATAATATACCCTATTTAATAATATCATATAATTATTTTTAAATATTTACCTAAATTCTATCTATTATCTTATTATTATTAATTAACTTGATTTAACATCATTATTAGTATTATTATTATTTATGACTTGTAGACTCTTATTGCTTATATTTAGTTATTTTAAATTATTATTAACGGGTAGTATTATTATTTTCATCCAAGCCCAATAAGCTCAGCCCATTCTCCTTTTCCTTTTATTTTCTTTTCCTTTTTATTCTAAGCCCACATGAGCCAACCTCACTTTCTTATTTTCATTCATTTTCTTTTTCTTTTTCTATTTTTCTTTAAGCCCAAAACTAAGCCCGCATCCCACTCATTATTTTCTTATTCTTCATGTTACTTATTTCTTTTAACTAAGGCCCAAATATAACCCATAACCCATTACCATTGAGATCCTTACCCAATCTAAAATCCAATCACAATCCTAATCTAAATCCAAATCTATAATCTAATCTAAATATATAATCATAATTCAAATTCCAATCCAAACTCCCATCTTAATCCTGACCACTAAATTAAGCAATCTAAATCTAATTGGAATTTAGATTTCTAAAATATCTTATATACTATATAAAGAGCCAAACTCTTTCTTTCTCTTCTTCTCAAGAGAAAATTCTAATCTAAAATCTCCTCACTTTCATCTTTCCCTTCTCCTCCTCAAGCGGATCGTGAACGAAAAGGGGTTTCGAGGTACAAGGGTTGAGGAGAAAGCAAGGAGGAACAACTCAAGTAAGTAAAAATCAAACTTTTATGAATTAAAATCTGATTTAATGTTTCATGATTAAATTTATATTCCCATAAATTTTTCATCTAAAATTCTTGTCTAAGCTCTAATAAAAAAATTAAATTGTGGAACGAGAATTTAAATAATTTATAATGTTTAACTCTTTCCATGGATCATTTTCTTTCATTAAAAATATCACCTTTGTTTATATAAATATATAAAAGTCAAAAATTATTACTCCAATTGGAATATTAAAAAGAAAAAAAAAGAATTCGTTTGGATCTAATAAATTGCATATTAAAATTTTTTATTCTAAAAAGAAAATTTTTAGAACTTAATTCCAACGATCTAAATTAGACACATGGGCTAATCTATCAATACATCAAAAATCAATTCAAAAACAAAATGCATGTGGCAATACATATCTAAATTTATACACCCTTTTAAAATTTCTACAATTTAGAAAAATTGAAATTGTTAAAAAAATTAAAAAAATAAATTTTTTGTCGGCTGCTGCACAGACCGCTTGGGTCTGTTCAGAGCCAGGCCGGTCAGGCCGTACCTGGCCTGGCCAGGGCCCGGGTGGCCCTGCCAAGGCCGGCCCTGGCTTAGCCCGGGCCTGGCAGGCCCGGGCTGGGTTGGGCTGCAGGGGGCAGGCCCCTGCACTGTTTATTAAAAAAGAAAAAGAAAAAAAAGAAAATTTCGGACCAGGCCTGGGCCTGGCCTGGTCCGGTCTGGTCCAGCCCGGTCCTCACCTAGGCCTGGGCTACTGTTAGAGATAGGTTAAATTAAAATAAAAAAAGAAAGGAAAAGAAGAAAGAAAGAAACAAGATTTGCATGTTAAAATAATTTTTTAAAAATATAAAAAAATTGAGAAAAATGTAAACAATAATTTATAATACTTCTACTTTCTATTTTAGAGTAATATCAATATAAATTAATTCAAATCACCCACTTTAAAAAAACCATTATTCCTTAATGTTAAATTTAGACCCGTTAAATATTTTAGTAGTTTAAAGCCTATTAAAAAAATCCAACAAAAAAAATTAGAAACTGGTTTAATTAAACCTACTAAATTCATTAAACCTAAAGAATCATATCTCTAACTCCCAAACTAATTAATCAAGATTTAAACTCCTTAAAGTATCATTTTAAAATCTAACAATTCCTATTGAAATAATTTATGTAGATTTTTCGGGATCCTAGAATTTCAGTGCTTTGGACTTGCGATCGAGTTCAGGTGAGTGTTTCACTTCTTTATTTAATTTTATTTAATTGTGTTGTGAGTGTATCTTTTCTTTGTGTAATTTTATTTTGTGAGTGTTCTCTTTCTTCTTCAAGTAAATAAGAATTTTGTGAGTGTTTTCTCTTCCTTCTATAATTCTATTTTGTGAGTGTTTCGTTTCACTTCTTTGTTTAATTTTATTAAATTCTATTGTGAGTGTTTCACTTCTTTGTTTAATTTTATTAAATTCTATTTTGTGAGTGTTCTCTTTCTTCTTTAAGTAAATAAGAATTTTGTGAGTGTTTTTTCTTTCTTCTATAATTCTATTTTGTGAGTGTTTCACCTTTTTGTTTAATTTTATTTAATTGTGTTGTGAGTGTTCGTTCTTATGCAATTCCTTATTCACCATTGTTGGTATGCATTTACATGTTATACTTATCATTTCATGTGATTTTCTATTGTATTTTACCAGTTTGTTTACTTGTACTACTTCATGAGACATCCATGATTATTCACTTTATTTATGTAGTTGATAGGAGCTTGTATCTGTGCCATTTTATTGGTATTTATCGTTGTTTGCTTAGGTCTAGTTTTGATACCCCTTAGACTGTGACTTGACTCAGCTCGATCTTGAGGTTGATATAATTGGTATTAGTTATCAGATTTGATATTCATGTATTCGGTTATTACTCATCCTGAATATCTTGATTTACATGAGAAACGTGATTGTTTATACATGATATCTACCTGATACTATTGTCCATGTTACTTAATTGCTGGGAAAATATTGTTAGACGGTAACAACCTCGTCCTGTTTATCATGTTCACCGACATATATATCCTGTTATACATGTATCACGATTTTACTTATGATGTTGTTACTGTTATCATTACCGAGTTATCCCAGTGATTTAAGTAACATGCACATTAAATAATCTTGATAAACTAATAACATGTATTAAACAACTTACACTGGGATTGGGAAGATTGATGAAGGAGACAACATCTGTATTTTGGGTGGACCTAGGATTTAGGTTGCGCAGCCGAAAGAGGGTTCCACTGCAGGGTTCCCGTGGGGTGACTGGCACCCTGTCCTGTTCCTATTATACATGTTATACATGTACCTGTTTCCTGTTATACATGTTCCTGACTACCTTGCGGTAGGTCCTGGTTCAGCGCCGGAGTCTGGGCCGTGGTCCCGGGTATGCACGGGACCCACCTAAAACACAGACAATGTCTTCAACCGATCAATTTCAATAATGAGGACCTCGATTGGCATGTGTGGTAGGCGTAGTATAGGATGCGTCTATTACATGTGGCAATTGGTGTTCGCTAACATAATTAATAATGATAAACTGTTAATGTATTATGACTAACTGTGATCACCCGACTGTATATATATATAAACTATGCTAGATATAGGATTGTACACCAGACTAGTGACATATGCTAGGTTATACATTTTGACATTAGTTGTTCCCTGCTATCATGATATCAGTTATATATCGTTCATAGTTTGCTATTGATATTAATTATTTTGTTACCTTTTATTTTCAGATTATCATGTTATTACTTACATTGTTTTTTTATGCACGAGCACCTTTCCCTTTACACATATGATTGGTAGTGAAAAGTGCATTTTTATCATCATATTTACCATCACATTTTCATATTTATTCATATAATTATGCACATTTATTAATATTTTGTGATTTATTGTGTGCAGGTCTTGAGTTCTTATTTTAATAATAAATAAAGCCTAAAAGAAGCCCAAAAGCCCATATTCAAGCCCAAGTGTAAAAGTGCAAATATCAATTGTCAAAAGTGCAAATACACAAGGGCCAAAGTTGCAAATATTAAAGAAGAGGGAAGGATAGACTTCTATTCAACCCTAAACACTTGCGGGATGAGGATAAAAGTTAAAAGAAGAGAAGGAAATTCGTGGAAAAGATTTGGGATCTAGGTAACTTGCTTCCCAGTTATATCCAAATCCAATGATGAAGAGCCGAGATTCAACTTCCAGAAGGAAACGCCGAGATGGACGGACCAGGGGAGGCCATGCGCCAATGCGCGTGGCCAACCGCCACCATAAGGCCGCGGAAACGCGGCCCAAGCCGCGTTTCCGCGGCAATCCAGTCATATCCAGGGAACCGCCTTCGTGGACGACTTCGACTGGGACTCTACCTCCTTCTGCTCCTATAAATACCCCCTGCAGTGCAACCGAGAAGAGCGTCCAGCGCAGTACAGGGCCAAAGCTAGGGTTTTTAGGTTTTATCTAGTTTGTAGTTAGGTTTTTCTTTTGTAATTTTTATTTTTTTAAGAGAGAGAGAGGCTTATGTTGAGCGTGACACCGATGTACCTTCCTCTTCTCTGCCATTGATTAAAAGCAATAAAGGTAATATTTTTCTTTTGTTCATTGCTTTATGTTCCTTTTCGTTTTCTTCTCTTTTTCTATTTTTATCTCTGTTGGTTGATTGATGAGCATGCAAGTGATTTCCGAAGCACAAGTATAACGAGTCTTTGTGAGTGCCAACGATACTTCATGGAGATGTTCTCCTCCTCAAGATCCGTATCACTTCATACTTGCCCAGCTTGATGATATAATGCGAACAAGGGACTGAGTTCGATCCTATGGTTTATGCGTTGAACGCCTCCAAAGCAAGGTAGAACATGTAAGGTTTTCATATATTTTCTCAACTAAGTTAAGGTAAGAGTTCTTTTCTTTTCTTTTCTTTTTGTAGATTAAATCACCATCTCCCAATTCTTTCTTTCTCATCTCATTATAAATACCACCTCTAATCCTCCATCTTCATAATCTATCGCCTTCTTCCTAACTTAACTGTAACTATTTTTTTTGTTAACTTAAAGAAAATAATTTTTAGAGATAACTTATTGACAAAGCTTCCATCGCTAGTCCCTCCCTGAGGATCACGACCCTCATAGCCTTTGCTACCGCGGATAGTATTGAGCACCTTGCACAACTTGTTCTAAATCTAATTCCTTATTTTTGTGTACAGGTAAAAACTCGATCAACATACACTCATTAGGTCGCTTCTGACGAACCTGGATTCGCACGTCCAGGATATTGGACATTTTCTTATATTGTTCAGGTTTCATTGAGCTCGTACGCGTTACGAGAAGCTGGAGTCTCTCTTTTCTTGATTATAGTTATTCTTGCTATTTTATTCATGTTATTCCTGATTCTATCTTTATCGTATCCAATTGCCATTTTCTTTCCTTTATTCATCTGTTATCATTGTGTTAAATATTTATATGTCATATTGCAGTGATATTGATTTATCGCAGTAGATTTTGTACCTTGTTCAGGTTACTTTAGGCTTAGCGTGTATGCGTGGGGTATTTCCTCGCGTATATACGTCGTCGACTCTCATCGCGACTCCGTTTTCATGTATTTTGGGAAGCGGGGCGTGACAGGATTTTCTTGGTATCAGAGCCAGGTTCGACATAAAAAGAGAACCTAGTTCTTACAGGTAATTTGAAACAGGTTATAGTTACACTGCAATATACATATACTACCATACGATGATATTGACTCCATTTGGAATTGATCGTTCTCTCTTTTGGTATCCATCTCTTGAATCTTTTAATATCCTTAATTTCAACTCTTTTTCTAGAGTAATATGGGTTCCATCTTAATTCCTATCCTCTTTTTGATTCTATTTTCTTAATTTTGTCTCCTGAGTTCAACCACTTCATGTTGAAGCCGGTAGCAGAGACCAGAGCGTGCAGCGGAAGCGTGATGAAGTCTTGATGCAGTAAGAAGCGGCGTGAAAGCCTTATCTTCTCTTTTAACTTAATTTTATCATTCCCTACTTTATCGAAATTTCGAGGACGTAATTTTTGTTAAGGTGAGTAGAATATAATATCCCCTATTTAATAATATCATATAATTATTTTAAAATATTTACCTAAACTCTATCTATTATCTTATTATTATTAATTAACTTGATTTAGTATCATTATTAGTATTATTATTATTTATGACTTGTAGACTCTTATTGCTTATATTTAGTTATTTTAAATTATTATTAATGGGTAGTATTATTATTTTCATCCAAACCTAATAAGCTCAGCCATTCTCCTTTTCCTTTTATTTTCTTTTCCTTTTTATTCTAAGCCCACATGAGCCAAGGCCACTTCCTTATTTTCATTCATTTTCTTTTCCTTTTTCTATTTTCTTTAAGCCCAAAAACTAAGCCCGCATCCCACTCATTATTTTCTTATTCTTCATGTTACTTATTTTTTTTAACTAAGGCCCAAATATAATCCATAACCCATTACCATTGAGATCCTTACCCATTAATCCAAAATCCAATCACAATCCTAATCCAAATCCAAATCTATAATCTAATCTAAATATATAATCATAATTCAAATTCCAATCCAAACTCCCATCTTAATCCTGACTACTAAATTAAGCAATCTAAATCTAATTGGAATTTAGGTTTCTAAAATATCTTATATCCTATATAAAAAGCCAAACTCTTTCTTTCTCTTCTTCTCAAGAGAAAACCCTAATCTAAAATCTCCCCACTTCCATCTTTCCCTTCTCCTCCTCAAGCTGATCGTGAACGGAAAGGGGTTTCGAGGTACAAGGGTTGAGGAGAAAGCAAGGAGGAACAACTCAAGTAAGTAAAAATCAAACTTTTATGAATTAAAATATGATTTAATGTTTCATGATTAGATTTATTTTCCCATAAATTTTTCATCTAAAATTCTTGTCTAAGCTCTAATAAAAAAATTAAATTGTGGAACGATAATTTAAATAATTTATAATGTTTAACTCTTTCCATGGATCATTTTCTTTCATTAAAATATTACCTTTGTTTATATAAAATATATAAAAGTCATAAATTATTACCCCAATTGGAATATTAAAAAGAAAAAAAGAATTGGTTTGGATCTAATAAATTGCATATTAAAAATTTTTATTCCAAAAAGAAAATTTTTAGAACTTAATTCCAATGATCTAAATTAGACACATAGGCTAATTTATCAATACATCAAAAATCAATTCAAAAATTCAAAAACAAAATGCATGTGGTAATACATATCTAAATTTATACACCCTTTTAAAAATTTCTACAATTTAGAAAAATTGAAATTGTTAAAAAAAATTAAAAAAATAAATTTTTTGCCGGCTGCTGCACAGACCGCTTAGGTCTGTGCAGAGCCAGGCCGGCCAAGCCGCACCTGGCCTGGCCAGGGCCGGCCCAGGCTTGCCGGACCTGGCTTAGCCCGGGCTTGGCAGGCCCGGGCTGTGTTGGGCTGCAAGGGGCAGGCCCCTGCACTGTTTTATTTAAAAAAAACAGAGAGAGAGAATTTCGGACCAGGCCTGGGCCTGGCCTGGTTCGGTCTGGTCCAGCTCGGTCCTATCCTGGGCTTGGGCTACTGTTAGAGATAGGTTAAATTAAAAAAAAAAAGAAAGGAAAAGAAGAAAGAAAGAAACAAGTTTGCATGTTAAATTAATTTTTTAAAAGTATAAAAAATTGAGAAAAATGTAAACAATAATTTATAATACTTCTACTTTCTATTTTAGAGTAATACCAATATAAATTAATTCAAATCACCCACTTTAAAAAAACCATCATTCCTTAATGTTAAATTTAGACCCGTTAAATATTTTAGTAGTTTAAAGCCTATTAAAAAATCCAACAAAAAAAAATTAGAAACTGGTTTAATTAAACCTACTAAATTCACTAAACCTAAAGAATCATATCTCTAACTCCCAAACTAATTAATCAAGATTTAAACTCCTAAAAGTATCCTTTTAAAAATCTAACAATTCCTATTGAAATAATTTATATAGATTTTTCGGGATCCTAGAATTTCAGTGCTTTGGACTTGCGATCGAGTTCAAGTGAGTGTTTCACTTCTTTATTTAATTTTATTTAATTGTGTTGTAAGTGTTTCTTTTCTTTGTGTAATTTTATTTTGTGAGTGTTCTCTTTCTTCTTCAAGTAAATAAGAATTTTGTGAGTATTTCTTTTACTTCTATAATTCTATTTTGTGAGTGTTTCACTTCTTTGTTTAATTTTATTAAATTCTATTGTAAGTGTTTCACTTCTTTGTTTAATTTTATTAAATTCTATTTTGTGAGTGTTCTCTTTCTTCTTCAAGTAAATAAGAATTTTGTGAGTGTTTTTTCTTCCTTCTATAATTCTATTTTGTGAGTGTTTCACCTTTTTGTTTAATTTTATTTAATTGTGTTGTGAGTGTTCGTTCTTGTGCAATTCCTTATTCACCATTGTCGGTATGCATTTACATGTTATACTTATCATTTTCATGTGACTTTCTATTGTATTTTACCAGTTTGTTTACTTGTACTACTTCATGAGACATCCATGATTATTCACTTTATTAATGTAGTTGATATGAGCTTGTATCTGTGCCATTTTATTAGTAGTTTATCGTTGTTTGCTTAGGCCTAGTTTTGATACCCCTTAGACTATGACTTGACTCAGCTCGATCTTGAGGTTGATATAATTGGTATTAGTTATCAGATTTGATATTCATGTATTCGGTTATTACTCATCCTGAATATCTTGATTTACATGAGAAACGTGATTGTTTATACATGATATCTACCTGATACTATTGTCCATGTTACTTAATTGCTGGGAAAATATTGTTAGACGATAACAACCTCGTCCTGTTTATCATGTTCACCGACATATATATCCTATTATACATGTATCACGGTTTTACTTATGATGTTGTTACTGTTATCATTACCGAGTTATCCAAGTGATTTAAGTAACATGCACATTAAATAATCTTGATAAACTAATAACATGTATTAAATAACTTACACTGGGATTGGGGGGATTAATGGAGGAGACAGCATCTGTATTTTGGGTGGACCTAAGATTTAGGTTGCGCAGCCGAAAGAGGGTTCCACTGTAGGGTTCCCGTGGGTGACTGGCACCCTGTCCTGTTCCTGTTATACATGTACCTATTTCCTGTTATACATGTTCCTGACTACCTTGCGGTAGGTCTTGGTTCAGCGCTAGGAGTCTGGGTCGTGGTCCCGGTATGCACGGGACCCACCTAAAACACAGACAATGTCTCCAACCGATCAATTTCAATAATTGAGGACCTCGATTGGCATGTGTGGTGGCGTAGTATGGGATGCGTCTATTACATGTGGCAATTAGTTTTCGCTAACATAATTAATAATGATAAATTGTTAATGTATTGTGACTAACCGTGATCACCCGACTGTATATATATAAACTATGTTAGATATAGGATTGTACACCAGACTAGTAACATATGCTAGGTTATACATTTTGGCATTAGTTGTTCTCTGTTATCATGATATCAGTTATATATCGTTCATAGTTTGCTATTGATATTAATTATTTTGTTACCTTTTATTTTTAGATTATCATGTTATTACTTACATTATTTTTTTTATGCACGAGCACCTTTCCCTTTACACACACACTCATTAGGTCGCTTCTGACGACCCTGGATTCGCACGTCCAGGGTATTGGATATTTTTTTATATTGTTCAGGTTTCATTGAGCTCGTACACGTTATGAGAAGCTGGAGTCTCTCTTTTCTTGATTATAAGTATTCTTACTATTTTATTCATGTTATTCTTGATTCTATCTTTATCGTATCCAGTTGCCATTTTCTTTCCTTTATTCATCTGTTATCATTGTGTTAGATATTTATATGTCATATTGCAGTGATATTGATTTATCGTAGTAGATTTTGTACCTTGTTCAGGTTACTTTAGGCTTAGCGTATATGCGTGGGGTATTTCCTCGCGTATATACGTCACCGACTCTCGTCGCGACTCTGTTTCCACGTATTTTGGGAAGCGGGGTGTGACAGTTTGTTACACGTGCTAAGTGCAGTTTTAATTCCTACGAAAATAAGTTAGATTAGGTTAGCTCTATTTTTCTTTTATTTGTTTTGCTCGGGGACGAGCAAAAAATAAGTGTGGGGGTGTGATTGTACACGTGCATTGCATATTTAATATCACATATGTCACATTTTTAAATAAAACTCTGCTATTTAATGTATTTTCGTATTTAATGATATGCAACATAACTAATGAAGAGAAAGAAAGATTGATAGATTTATACTATTAAATTCAAAAATTCAAAAAATCAAACAAATCAAGGGGATCTATTCAAATTCAGAGGTTTTAAAAGCCATCTTATCTGAAGATCGGGTATATCAGATATGATAATATCAGTCAAAATTCAAAGAAAAAAATGAATTTTTGAAGATCCAATTGGTTTCATTGAAGATAAAGGGATACATCATCTTCTAGAAGAAAAACTGACATTTCAAGTGGATAAAATGATAAAGCGTAGATCGATGGGCGAGATCCCCCTTCCTCTAGCTCAACCGCCAGAGGATGGCCGCGGGGTACTTGCCCCCCTATCTTTATATCTTATCCCTATCCCAATTTTTCCTATAAATACCTATATTAGTGAAGAGAATTGTACACCACAAGGCTAAAAAGCAATTGAGAGGAGAGTTATGTGAGTTGTAATGCGAGTTTTAGAGAAGATTGAGAGTTTTTTAATGATGATTTTTCAACGAAATTCAGTCTTCTTCAATAAAAATCATGCGCCATTTCAGTCTAAGCTTCCTATATTTTTCTTTATAATTTTTGTGATGTGATTTTTTCTTTTAATTTTATGGTCTACTTTATACTTTTCTTGTGCATGTCATCTTCTCTTTTCAGTTGCTTGTTCTTCTACTTTCTTTGTTTTCAGCATCGTTCGGAGGGGGAGACGTCAGGGACGACAAGGAACCAAGTCTTGTGTCGATTCCGGGTTCCATCTTTCTTTTTCCTCCCTCTCTTATTTTATTCATCGCTTTATTTACTTAGCCTTCGCATTGGTTAGTATTTCTTCTCCTTTTATTTTGTATTTTTAATGGTTATAGAATTTTAGTTCATAGAATAAGATTCTAACTTTCATCCAAAGATATTTCCAACTAGATTAAAATTAAATTTAGAGTTTTATGATCCAAGTTTAACAAGTCTCTGTGGATTCGACCCTTTTCTTGCCATTATATGATTCTTTTAAAAGATTCTTGTAAGATTAGATTTTTTTTATAATTTATAAGTGGTTCAACAATGATGGAGTTCTTAATGACTTTCGAACTGCGAACAATTAAGAATCTTTTAAAACCCTAAGAAAGTAGGTTCACGGCTCTGAGGTCTATATAAGTCACTGTAATCTCTTGTAAAAGAGGAGGAGAAGAGGAATCTCCCTATATGCTTTGAACTATTTAATAACATCAAGTTTTTGAAGAAGTTTTGTGCTTGGGAGATGAAGTTCAGAGTAGAGGTAGAGCCTAGGGTTCTTATTATGATTGTAAATTGGTTTTTTCTTTCCTTTTCTTTTACAATTTACTTTGAAGATGAACTTAATATTTGATATTATGATGTGCACTTTTTTTAACATGAACTAAATTTCCATAGATAGGATATTGATGTAGGCAAAACTAATATGACGATATAATCATATTGATGTGTTAATACATGCATGTTAAGTCTCTATTTTCATTTTAATCTTATTAATTAATGGCCACAATTAACTAGTTGGTTAGATTTGAGACGAAAAGGAGATAATCTAACATAGCTTCATAGAAATAGAACCCATAATCTCACTTGTTGAGACTGAGAGGAGATACATAGGTTGTGCAATCATATGAGAAAAATCACAAAACTTAATGCATCCTTAGCTTGTAAATTTACTAGATCAAGAGATTGTTGATTCTCATCGAGGGGATAGTATTAGATTGCTCAATAAAGTATTAATTAAGACAGGGGATTTTGATTGTTAACATGAGTAGTAAGAAGTTACTAGCACAATCAATATATTAACTTTGATTATTAATTGCCAAAATCAATAGCCCTAGCGCTTTTTTAATTCAAAGTCAACAACTTTTTATTTTCATTTTCATAGCTTAGTTTAATTCTATATCTCAATCTATTCTCTGAATAAAATTAGGACAAATTAGTTTGGTGCTCAATATATCATCAATTCTCGTAGGTTTGACACTCTATTAATCACTTTATTACTTGTAACGATTGGTGCACTTGCCAATTTTTTACACTAAATTTTTGGCGTCGTTGTCAGGAATTATTTTATTTTATTGACATCAATAGTATTTAAATCTAGTTTTAATTAACATCTTGACATTCTGTTATGCAGGATGTAGAGACAGAACAATATCAGAAGCAATTAGATAGCTGGGCAATCGTCTAGATGGCCTGTAGCCGGTAATTGTTGAAGACTGGGTTTATGCAACGATCAAAAAGCACTGAATTGCTGCCTCCAAATCCTGAGATAGACAAAACCTTCCGATGTTTTCTGAAAATTAAGAAAGATTGAGAAGCAACTATGGTGAGCAACGGAGAAAAGAGAGCGCTGTGAGACTAAGTTGTTCCCTCCTTAATTGGATCCACCTCATGCATCAAATGGCTGACGATCCAAGCAAACAACTTTGAACTTAAGATGGGTTGATTCAGATGGTGCAGAACATATGTCAATTTGGAGGTCTTCCCAGTGATGATCCAAACCAACACATCATGAGCTTTCTAGAGATTTGTGATACATAAAAGCACAATGGCGTGCCAATGGAGGCTATGAGATTGATATTTTCCCTTTCTCACTCAAATATATAGCGATGATGTGGTTCAGCTCTCTGCAAAGGATTTAATTGCTAATTGGGAAGAGATGGCTATAAATTTCTAATCAAGTATTTTCCACCATTAAAGGCGGCCAAGTTAAGAGTTGATATACTTTTGTTCAATTTGATAATGAAAATATTGAAGCATGGGAAAGATACAAGGGGTTGATTAGGAAAGTTTCACATCATAGACTTCCTGCTTGGTTGGAGATTCAATTCTTCTATAATGGGTTATCACCAAATACAAAGATGATGACTGATGCGGCTATCAATAGAGCATTGATGGGCAAAGAGCAAGATGAAACTTATGAACTATTGGAGGAAATGGCTTCAAACAGCTATCAAGGGCAATCTGAAAGGGTAATGGTGAAAAGAGTTGCATGCATGCATGACGTAGACGCTATCATGACAATACATGCTCAACTCGCATTGTCGACAAAGCAATTGGGGCCTCCAATGAAAGTGCAAATCAAACTCAGACTTAAACTCAAGCATGTGATTTTTGCAGAGGATGTCATTCTATTAGAGATTTTCAAGTTGGCAACCCTTTTCTTATGCTCAAAATGAATAAGTCAACTATGTCAATAACTTTCAAAGACCCAATAACCCTTCTCCAATACATACAATCTTGCATGGAGGACCCAATCTGTCATAGGGAAACAACAATAATCTGTTGAAGCCCAATAGCTTTCAACAACACCACAAACCACCACAAAATAAGAAAGTGACTTGGAGGATGCACTGGAGCAACTTACTTCAAGTACAACATTCTTCCTGACAAAGAGACAAACTTCAAGAACCAAGCGGTATCCATATATAATCTTGAAGTTCATGTAGGTCAAATTACCAACCTGCTCTATAACAGGCCACAAGGAACCTTGCCGAGCAATATGGAAACAAATCTGAAGGAGTATGTATAAGTGATCATCTTGAGAAGTGATAAGCTACTAGAAAAGAAACATCACAATTCTTTCGAGTTAGTGCATCAGGAAAACTGGTGAAGAAGCTAATGAGAAACAAATCAAGATTAACCAGAACATAGAAGAACATACCGCTAGACAGCCATATGGACGACCAGTCAACTATCCTGCTGATGACTCAGGGCCTCTATCAGATATCGAACAGAAGCCCACAATGAAGCCATATGTTCCCCCTATTCTATTCCCTCAGAGGCTCGGGAAAAACAAGATAAGCAATTCTCTCAATTCTTGCATATATTTAAGAAATTACACATTAATATTCCTTTTGCAGATGCTTGAGAACAGATGTCAAAATATGCAAAGTTTATGAAGGAGATTCTAATAAACAAGAAAAGTTGGAGGAGCATAAGGCATTCATGTTAAGGAGGAGTGTAGTATTATTTTGCAAAATAAACTACCTCCTAAACTCAAGAATCTAGTACTATACCTTGCACCATAGATTTTTTTTTTGAAACAGCTTTATGTGATTTTGGAGCAAGTATTAATTTAATGCCTCTATCGATTTTTAAGAAATTGGATTTGGGATAGGCAAAGCCAACCACTATTTCGCTTCAATTGGCAGACAAATCCATCAAATACTCGCGAGGAGTTATTGAGGATGTGCTAGTAAAAGTTGACAACCTCTACTTCCTCGCCGACTTCATTGTTTTGGACATGGATGAGGATAGGGATGTACCTCTTATCTTAGAGCGACCTTTCTAAGCAGCTGATAAAACTTTAATTGATATACAACAGGGTAAAATGACTCTTCGTGTACATGATGATGAAGTTACACTCAACATTTTCAAAGCGATAAAATACTCCACTAATACGGATACGTGCTTCCAATTGATATTATAGACAAGCTCACGGTCGAGACAATCTAAGAAAAAACAACCCAAATTGGCATTAGAATCTTGCATCATCCAATCAGACTCTACCACTGATAGAAAGAATGGAGTGTGTGAATTACTTAGAAGCCACAACACAAGTTTCCAATGCAAGGAGGACAAAGTTCGAGTTTGGAAAGAGTTCATCTACATTAGCCCCATCCATCAACGAACCTCCCAAGCTCGAGCTCAAGCAATTGCCCTCAAATCTAAGGTATGCTTATGTAAGAAATGATTCAACACTTTCAGTAATTATTTTTTCATCTTTGACAGATATAGAGGAGAAGTATTGTGAGTATTGCGTGACTATAAAGTTGCATTAGAGTGAACCATTGCACATATCAAAGGAATAAGCCTTTCAATGGAGGAGAGCTACAATTTACAATTCAACCATAAAGTCGCTTGAATCCAGTAATGCAACATGTGGTAAGGAAAGAAGTTCTGAAACTTCTTGATGCATGTATGATCTATTTTATTTCTGATAGTCATGGGTGAGTCCGGTACAGGTGGTGTCTAAGAAGGGAGGCATAACAGTGGTTAAAAATGATAATAATGAATTGAATCCAATTAGGACAACCATATGTTGGAGGGTATGCATGGGTTATCCAGAACTTGATAAAGCAACCCGAAAGGATCACTTTCTATTACATTTTATTGATCAGATGTTAAAGAGACTTGCGGTCATGCTTGTTATTGTTTTCTAGATGATTATTCAGGATATAATCAAATTGCCATAGCTAGAAGATCAAGAAAAAATGAGTTTTACATGCCTTTATGGTACTTTTGCATATAGAAGGATGCCCTTTGGTCTTTGTAATGTGCCTATCACCTTTCAAATATGCATGATGGTGATCTTTGATGACATGTTGGAGACATTTATTGAAGTTTTCATGGATGATTTTTCCATATTTGGTTTTTCTTTTGAGGCATATTTATTTAACTTGAATCTAGCTTTGTACAGATGTAAGGAAATAAATTTAATGCTTAATTGGGAGAAGTATAACTTCATGGTACAAGAGGGTATTGTACTAGGCCATCGTATTTCAGCAAAGGGCATTGAGGTGGATTGAGCCAAAATGGAGATAATCGAAAAGCTACCACCACCGATGAATGTGATGGGCGTTAGGAGTTACCTTGGATATGCCAGATTCTACCGCCGATTCATAAGGGCCTTCTCTAAAATTTCTAAACCTTTATGTAATATCTTGATGAATGATGTACCTTTTGATTTTTCTAGCTTGTTTGCAGGCTTTGAGACATTGAAAAAGAAGCTCATTTCTGTGTCGATTATTGTAGCCCCTGATTGGAGTTTGCCTTTCGAAATCATGTGTGATGCAAACGATTTTGCATTAGGTATTGTGCTAGGGCAGTAAAGAGACAAGGCTTTTCAAGTGAGCTATTATACAAAACGTACGTTGAATAATGCTCAGCAGAACTACACAACATCAAGAAAGAATTGCTTGCAGTCGTCTTCTCTGTTGACAAATTTCAATCATACTTGATAGGGTCCAAAGTCATTGTATTCATCGACCATTCAGCCATCAAGTATTTGCTCGTGAAGAATGAAGCCAAGCCAAGATTGATTCAATGGATTTTACTCCTCCAAAAATTTGACTTGGAATTCGTGACAAGAAAGGAACAGAGAACTTTGTAGCCGACCATCTTTCAAGAATAGAATGTAGAGAAGAGGATGGGCCAGCATCAACACCTATAGAATATTCCTTCCCTAATGAGTATTTGTGTCATATACATCAACAAAGCACCATGGTATGCAGATTTTGTTAATTACTTAGTTTGTGGAAAACCTTTGATTTTTCATACTAAAAGTTCTTTTCCAGTGCTAAGTACTATCAATGGGAAGATCCTATCCTTTACAAATATGAAAGTACATCTAGAGGAGAGGTGAATAAGTGTAATGCTAATCTAATAGACAATAATACGGAAATGCAACAATTTATAAAATGAATGATGCAAACAGTCAACTCAAATCAAGAAGTAAAGTCAGATTTCCTATGAACGGCTCTAGAACTTCTTCTCTATATTCCTCTAGACAATGAGTTGTGGTGCTCAATTATTTTCTTGTTTAGAGAGTGAAAACTGACAAGTAAAAATGATACTAGTAATGAATAGAAAGTGAAAATGAATGTAAAACACAAGTGTAAGCAATAGCAAGTAGATTAGAGCAAGAGAGAAAGCAATCGCAAATACAAATGATTTATTTTGAGGTTCGAGCACTAAGCTCTACGTCCCCGTCTTCACTGCGTAAAGGATTTCACTATCCACTAAGGATCTTTCCACAAAGGAGCTTTCACAAAAAAAACTACAATGGTCTACACAAGACTGAGCACACAACTACTGTTGGCCCGAAGGCCCATCACTCTAGTTTTGATGATGATCAACTCATGTAGTTATAGTACTAATGATCTTGTGTTTAATTAGTGACAGATTCATGATCAAGATCTTAGTAGGTGTGGAGCTTCAACAAAGGATTTAAAGTCAAGTTTGGAGTTAGCACCGTTTGATTCAAGAGCTTGTGCATCAAGATCACATCAAGTACTCAAGATGAGTCTAGCTCTTTGGATCGTGTTTGGACCAAGTCAAGAAGATGAGAAGGCTTCAAGTGAAGACTTCAAGAAGATGAAGACTTGTGTCTGGGTTTGTTTTTAAGATTTTGTTTTTTAGAATAAAATGTAAAGGATAGAATAGTTGGTGGATTGCTCAAGTATTCTATACACACACACTCTTGTTTTAGATGTCTTTTCATAAAAGTATTTTCAGTTTAGAAAAGACGTTTCATTTTGGAAAAATATAGTTTTGGTTTTTGGAGTTTCAAGTATTATGTTTTAACCAAAACCATGTTTAATGCTTAATGTCAAAATATAGATATTTCACCATGTTTGTGTAGTGGATCATATCCATACACACTATGCTTTAATAGAGTTTAAATATCTTGTTTTTGTATTTAGAGAAGCTTTGGAAAAACAATTTTTGGAAAAATCAAGTTAAGAAAAATACCGTTTTTGTTTTGAGCCAATTTTTTCAAGTTACAAAAATAGTCCAATTATTTGTAACATGCCTTGATTTTGTGCAAGCATGTTTGTTTATCAAAGTATATTGGTAAAACTATTTTTGTCGATTTTCTGTGAATTTATGGGATTTTATTTCATTCAAAAAGACCAAGTTTTCAATCCCTAGTTTTCTGATCTGGCATCAGCCGGTCGACCGGCGGTCGACCGACGTGCACAGACGTGCACGCCAGTTCTGGCAGGAGGGCGGTCGACCGACCCGGTCGACCGTCCAGAGAGCTCTGCTCTCTGGAAAGGCCCCGGTCGACCGACCGGTCGACCGGACAGAGAGACTTGCTCTCTGTATCCTGGCCTCGGTCGACCGACCGGTCGACCGATGGCACAACGGTTTGAAATATGACCGTTGGCCGGTCGACCGGGCGGTCGACCGACAGGTCTGCTAGACCCCAACGGCTAATTTTTCTAGCCCTATAAATTTGGGGTTTGGGCATTGTTTTCTACAAGATTTTTAGTGGATTTTGAGCCGGGTTTTCCTACTTCATTAAAAGAGTTTTCTCCACTAAATTGAGAGCCAATACTTCCAATCAAAAGGGGAGTTTTATTAAGAGTGTTTAAAAGTGAATTCTTTGAGTTTTTCCTCCACCATTTCAATCCTTGTTTTCTCACACAACACTTGAGCTATCCATTTCTATATCTACCTATAGGGTTTTGTTGTGAGAGTTTTTATTGGTGATCAAAGTGTTTAGATCATCAAGAGATCTTTTCTTGTTCTTTGAGGAGGCGGACAAGTGTGTTCGCGTTGTTTAGAGTTCATGTGTGAACTCTTGGTTTGAGGTGCGGCCTCGGCGAGCTAGTGGGCTTGCGGTGTGTACGGGCTAGAGAGTCCAAGGAGTTCAAGTGTGAACTCGGCTTGTAGGTGTTGCGGCACCGAGAGATCCGGTGGGATCGATTTTAGTGGAAATCCTTCGTGTGTCGAAGGCGGGGATGTAGAGCAAGTGTGCTCGAACCTCGAAACTAATCCCTTGTGTTTGCGATTGCTCTTTCTCTCTCCCTTACTGTTTATATCTTGCATGCTATTATTGTGTTTATCTTTACATGCTTGATATTCATATTGTGCTTAATTGATATATATGCTTGGGATTGTTTTCTAACACTTGTATTCAACCAAGAGAGCCAACGCGGCACCTCAACTCTTATTTAGAGGAATCTTGAGGAGTTAGTCCAGAGCCCTTCACGGGAAATTCGGCTACACTCTTGTGTTATACGTGGTGTTTAGTTTAAATAGTTTGTTTAGGTCATAATAGTTTTTAATTCCACATTTAGTGACCATTAGATTAGCCATCACCTATTCACCCCCTCTAGGTGATTTACAATTGGTATCAGAGCCAAGTGCTCTTGATTTGTGTCTTACAACCTAGAGTTAAAGATCCTCATTTTAGGCTAATCACAATATTTTGTATACACACCATGGATTTCATGTCACCACCCACTTTTGACATTCTTAACATCCAAATTTGGAAGGTTAAGATGTCTTTATACCTCAAAGCCCTAGGCATTCATGTTTATCTTGCCATCACTAAAAATTCATATTGTTTAAATGGCAATAATTTTGAGGCTAATGCAAAAGCCCTTAATGCTTTAAAGAGTACTCTAAATGATGATTATTTATCTAGGGTTTCTAATGTTGATTCGGCTTTTGTAGCATGAAACATCATCACCTCCCTTGGCGAAAAGGATCTATATTATGCCGGGAGCGATTCGGACGTTGGAAGCGACACCTCCAACGCATGCTATATGGTCCAAAGGGACAACCCCCTTGAGGTAACTACTGAATCCGAGGTAGAAGATGATAACATGTCATATGATGAGCTCACTTCATTTTGTCAATTACTTCTTGAGAAATATGACATGGTTAAGAAAGAAAATAAAAATTTGAAAAAGAATTTTGATTGCATGCTAAAAGAGAATAATTCTTTTAAAACTAAAATTGCATGTTTAGAAAAAGAAAAAGAAGATTTGAAAAATGAAAATGTTTCCTTGTTTTCCAAATTGAGTGATCTTTGTGAAGGAAAAACAAATTTGAAAAATAAAATTATTTTGGTGAAAAAACAAAAGGAAATTGTTTTTCAAGAAAACACTTGTTTGAAAAGAAAAATTGTTGAAAAAGAAAAAGAATTTGTTTCTAAAAAGAATAAGAAAAATGGTTTTATTTCTCACCATGTTTTACATGCCACCATTGATGATAGTGAGATTGAATTTTTGAAAAATAAAATGAATTGTTTGAGCTCTACCTTGAGCTCATGTGCATTTAATCACTCTAGATTGGAGTCTTTGTTTTCAAAGAAATAGACTCCACATTCTCATGCACATCATCATCATGCTTTGGAAATCACCTAGAGGGGGGTGAATAGGTGATAATGCTAATCTATTGAACTTAATATGGAATTTAAAAACTAATTGCAATTTTACTAAATGAGTGATGCACACACAACCAAGCCAAGCATATAAATGTGGATGATCAATATGAAATGATGCAAGGCACAAAGTAAAGAGAGAGAGAGAGATAGAGTAAGAGTCAAGGGATCAAGCGCAAACAACAAGATATGTTTCGAGGTTCGAGCACCCAGCTCTATATCCCCGCCTTCGCCCAGAAGGATTTCAATTCAACTAGCTTGTCCACAAAGGACTCCCACAAAGGAACCTCCAACGAGGATTGGGGGCAATAACAATTACAAGGAGTACCCAACTCCTCTCCTTACAAACACAACCTCCTCCTTGAGGCACAATACCAAGCCAACAAACAATCACCTCACAACTTGAGGGATTAGAACAAAGCTTACACAAGGATCACCTCACAACTTGAGGGATTAGCACAAAGCTTACACAAGGATCACCTCACAACTTGAGGGATACAACCCAAATGCACAACCTCCTCAACACAATGAGGGAAAGGCACAAAGCCAAGCAAAGATTGGGTTTACAACTTGGTGGTCTAACAAACAACCACAAACAGTTTCTTCTCCGACACAAAGATCCTATAGAATGAGATAGTAGATGTTGCTCAAGTGTGGAGAAAACCAAAGGAATGGAAATCAAAATCTCAAAGAAAAGCTTTGGGAAAAACTAGAAACTAAGATGAAGAAGTTGAATCAAAATCTTTTCCCAAAAACCCTTTCTTGATTTTCCAAACCCTAGCAAAAACACCAATTTGATTGTTCAATTAAAGCCCAAAAACTTCTTTTGATTGCTGTGAAAACACTAGAGAAAGTTCAGAAATTTCGTCCAAAAAATTCTTAGTGAAAACTGGCCATTAATGTGGTATTTATATAGCCCCCAGAAAAATATAACCGTTGGCAGCAAAAACTGCCAGAAATGAACTACCGGTTGACCGCACGGTCGACCGGCCAACGGTCACATTTGACCGCTGGCAGCTACCGGTCGACCGGGCGGTCGACCGGCCCAGATACAGAGAGCAACAGCTCTCTGTCCGGTCGACCGCTCGGTCGACTGGGGGCAACCCGAGAGCAACCTGCTCTCAGTCGGTCGACCGTGCGGTCGACCGGCTTAAGGGTGAGCCAGCGTGCACGTATCCGTGCACGTCGGTCGACCTCCACGGTCGACCGGCTACTTGGTCCGGTCGACCGACCTAGCCTGGCAGCAGCAGTTCAGGTCTGAAAAACAAGTTATTTTTAATCATAAAAATTCCCATAAAATCTCTAAAATTACACAAAAATAGTTTTATCATTTTACATTGAAATATAAACTTGTGTTAAACATTTCAACACAAATTTCAAACATTTGAACCAATTTTTGTGTTATAGAAATTTTGCCAAAAACCAAAAACCGTATTTTCTAAAACTTGGATTTTTGAATAGAAAATACGTTTTGTCCAAAACTCCTCCAAATACAAAAACATGATATTTAAACACTTTGAAGCAAGTTGTATATGGATAGAAATCCAATATACAAGAAACATATATATATCCATGTTTTTGACTTTAATTCCAAAAATATGTTTTGTTAGAAATACCAAAACATAAAACACATGAAATAGACTATCAAGCAAAGTTTGTTTAAGAGTTGAAGCATGCATGTATATAGAACAAATCTAATATACATTAAACTATGTAAACTTGTTTTGATATAATATCTATTCATGCAAACCAAGATCGGTTAAACCAAAAACCGAAAACCAAAACATGAAACGTGTGTGTTGTGAACTTGAGCACATCATACTATTCTAATCTTTACAATTTGGATCTAAACACAAAACTAAACTATGGTACCGATGTCTTCTTGTAGAGCGCCGTCTCCAAGCCGACTCGATCCAAAACTTCGTGATCCACCGAGCTTGACTCTAATGAGTGTTATATATGATCTTGTCGCTCGGGCTCTTGAATCACCATGTGAATAGCTTCCAAATCATCTTGTTGAAGCTAATCACCAACTAATATCTTGATTAAAGATCTGAAACTAAAATCACAAGATTATTAGTACACATAACTACATGAGTTAATCATCATCAAAACTAGAGTGGAAGGCCTTTGGGCCAACAATCTCCCCCTTTTTGATGATGACAAAACTCATGGAGTTATATATGCATGGATTAAAGTTAAACTTCAAAGAAGCTCCCCCTTAACTCATGCTAAACAAATAAACATAAATATGCAATGAATATGAAACACGAAACATGCATAGATATGCATAAAACAATAAAAGGCTCTAGATACCAGTGAAATTTTCAAAAACAAATAAACATGCTCTAGATACCAATTAAACTTAATATATGCAAAACAAAACTAATGATCTCTTTTACAAGCTTTTGATACCAAAGATAAATATGTTCTTTAAATAATGCTTTGATACCAATTGAACTTAATAAAAACATAAAACATACATAATATGCATATATAAACTCAAATTCTTCTCCCCCTTTTTGTCAATCATCAACAAAGGGGTTAAAACAAAACAAAACTAATAAAAACATATTCTTCTCCCCTTTTTGTTCAAAACAAAGAATCAATAAAGGGATGTATCAAAAATAAAATGTTCTCCCCCTTTTTGGTCTAAAACAAGAACGATATCAATAAGGGGTCAAATCAAATATGATACCAATTAAAAAAATGTCAATGATGTGCATATTGATACCAATTAAAAATGAAACTATACCAATTGAAAAACAAAAATCTTGATACCAATTGATAAGTAATCAAATATCATATCAATTGTAAATAAACAATCTTGATACAAATTGAAATTAAACATTACAAATTTTGAATTTCTAAACATAAATCTTAGTACCAATTGAAATTATTATTCTTTTTAAGGCATAAGATACCAATTGAAATCATTATTTTCTATCATAAAGTAAGGGAGTGGAATACAAAATACCAATTGAAAGATGAAATACAAGTTTTCTCCCCTTTATGAAATACCAACAAAAACAATGCGTAGGCTCGAATTAAGATACCAATTGAAAGCTAAATCAATTGAAACAAAGTTGAAGCTCAAGCGTTAGCATAAACAAATATATATGTATGGAATATTAGATACCAATCGAAATTGATATTATTTGAAATGTAAGCATACATACATAAAAAATATATGAGTATACAAGAAATGTCAATATTGATACCAATTGAAAGAATCCAATGATACCAATTGAAAGAACAATAAGATCAAATGTATATCTCATATTCCTATCCTCCCATTCATGTTCAAGTTTAAAATAATTTTCACTATAAAGCATACATGAGTATGATCGCCCATCCAACCGCCCGTTAAAGGTAGAGGTTTTTAAAAATAGGTTTGAAAATGTAGTATGTTTGAAAATCTCTACCATAGTGAAGAATACGAACTAGTTAAATGAAAAAAACTTTTAAACTAGTACGAAATCCTTCAAGTAAGGAATAAAACAAAATTGTTTTTCATGAAATACATGTAATTCACATGATCACTAAACACTCAAAATCCATAAAGCATATATCATAGTCTCATGAAAACAAATCATGAGTAAACTAATAAAGTGAGTGTACAAGTATTATGTGACACATATCAATCATGAAAATATTCAATTAAGCTCATGTGAAATTCCTTTAAAACATTAACACATGAAAAACTAAATTTTCATTACCAATTGAAATTACTTAAAAACATAAAAATCATCAAAACGATTTAAACTTCAAGGCATATGTAAGTCATGTACAAACTAAAGTATACATACATATCCTAAACATAATGAGTCCACAAAAGTATATGCATGAAGGCACGTGGCTCAAAGGATGTATATGTATAATCAATAGTTTAGACAAGATGGACATATACATGAAGTTAAAACACATGATCATAGAAACATATCCAAAATGAGGAATACAAATTAGAATGCATGAATAATCAAAACTAGACTATACTAGCACATTTAATGGGTACAAATAGGCATTCAAGCACAAACATAAAAAGATTTACTTGTGGCCCATTCTATGTACAAGTATAAATCCTAGTTTTCATGAAAACTAACATCTAAACATATATTCAAATCATGAAGCATAAAACGACACATAAATCAACATGATAGACATAAAAATGATCATGAAGTAAATCCACATGCTATTAGAATCATGATATACATAATAGCTAAACGAATAGTGAGAACACAACAAATGGGTCTATCTAAACATGGGTGATCTCAAAAGTTATACATGCATGTCAAAGGTCTAATAAACATGGCATAAGCATAATGAATAATAAATCAT
The DNA here is from genome assembly GCA_038442645.1 of Agave tequilana. Taxonomy (NCBI): domain Eukaryota; kingdom Viridiplantae; phylum Streptophyta; class Magnoliopsida; order Asparagales; family Asparagaceae; genus Agave; species Agave tequilana. Next base: position 50,189 of record JAVJIF010003095.1, read on the forward strand.
GGCATGCTATAAATTGATGAACATGAAAAACATGCAAATAAAAACGGGAGTTAGAGATTTGTACCAAAACCGATGAAGGCACCTCTCTAGTTCTCCAAACTAATGGTGGTCCTCTCCACCAAACTCCCCTTGAAAGTGATGCATCCAAATTGTTTTCTTTAAGCACGGAACGCATCCACTTCAAGGCACCAACACTCTCACGTTATGCGAGAGCCCACTCATACATCAAAAATCAAAGGGGTGGTCTTTGGTACCCATTTTCTTTTGGGTCCATGGGGGTTAGTATCTTTCCTAACCCAAATAAGATTATTTGCTAAATTTTCAATATGTAAACGATCATAGCAAAATCTAGCAAGGTGGCCCTTTCGTCTACAATGTGTACACGTGTACACATGAGCATACATAGTGTGGAGTTTGTGACCGTGATGAGCATGTGTATGCCGTGGAGGGTGTGCATGCAAAGATCGAACTTGTTTCTTACGAACCAAGGTTTCCAAGCGTGTATGATTTAAAGTACATTGGCTCAAAGTGGAGCCCAAACATTCAACACTTTTCTTCAACACATTTATGTCATTTTCAATACTAGAAGATAAAGTGGAGCATGCAAAAGATGTGCAAGAAGAAGAAGCTATACTAGCATGGCACACATGAGAATCAATATCAATTTTCAAAGATTCATTTTTCTTTAAAACTAAATCCAATTCTTTTGTAATGAAATCAATTTCATTTTTCAATGAAAGGTTATCTTTTAAAACAAAATCCAATTTAGAAGATAAAACCTCATTGTTTTTCACAACATCATCACAATCATTTTTGCTTTTTAAAACATCAATCTCTTTTAGGGCAAGGTCTAGTTGAGATCTTAGTGAGTCACGTTCACTAGTAATCTCTTCCTTCTCTTGCAAAACCGATTCAAAACTTGAACACAAATCCTTCATTTCTTCTTTTAATTCAAGATTATTCTTTTTCAAAAGATTATGTTTTTCCAAAAAATTTTCAAACTTAGTAGCAAGTTCCATATTTAAGGTTTGAGCTTCTAAACAACCATAGCAATAGGAACTAGAGCTATCATCTAGTTGAGATTCCGATTGTACCTCAAGGGAGTTCTTCCCTTGGACCATGAGGCAATGCTCGTCGGACTTGTCTCTCCTAGATCTCCTCAACTTGTTGATAATCCTGGTAGCTCGGGAGAAGTCAATATACTCCAAACTACAAAAGCTGAATCATAATGATCAAACACATGTAAAAGATCTTCATTAAGAGATGCTCTAAGTGTCTTAAGTGCTAATGCATTTGCCTTTCTATGCTTGCTAGCATTTTGGTAGGATTCTTGAGTAGTGGTTTGATAAACTAGATGTCCTAGGCCTTTTAAATGACTACTCATCTTGGCCTTCCAAATATCATATCTAGAAAAATCAAACATAGGAGGGCTATCCATGAGTGCAACTATATGTGTGCAAATGAAAAATGCAAATGAAGATTAGCAAACTAAGACCTCACTCCTAGGTGGTTAAACCTAAATATCAGGAGCGTAGGCTCTGATACCAATTGAAATCACCTAGAGGGGGGGTGAATAAGTGATAATGCTAATCTATTGAACTTAATGCGGAATTTAAAAACTAATTGCAATTTTACTAAATGAGTGATGCACACACAACCAAGCCAAGCATATAAATGTGGATGATCAATATGAAATGATGCAAGGCACAAAGTAAAGAGAGAGAGAGAGAGAGTAAGAGTCAAGGGATCAAGCGCAAACAACAAGATATGTTTTGAGATTCGAGCACCCAGCTCTACATCCCCGCCTTCACCCAGAAGGATTTCAAGTCCACTAGCTTGTCCACAAAGGACTCCCACAAAGGGAACCTCCACCGAGGATTTGGGGCAATAACAATTACAAGAAGTACCCAACTCCTCTCCTTACAAACACAACCTCCTCCTTGAGGCACAATACCAAGCCAACAAACAATCACGTCACAACTTGAGGGATTAGCACAAAGCTTACACAAGGATCACCTCACAACTTGAGGGATTAGCACAAAGCTTACACAAGGATCACCTCATAACTTGAGGGATACAACCCAAATGCACAACCTCCTTAACACAATGAGGGAAAGGCACAAAGCCAAGCAAAGATTGGGTTTACAACTTGGTGGTCTAACAAACAACCACAAACAATTTCTTCTCCCACACAAAGATCCTATAGAATGAGATAGTAGATGTAGCTCAAGTGTGGAGAAAACCAAAGGAATGGAAATCAAAATCTCAAAGAAAATCTTTGGGAAAAACTAGAAACCAAGATGAAGAAGTTGAATTAAAATCTTTTCCCAAAAACCCTTTCTTGATTTTCCAAACCCTAGCAAAAACACCAATTTGATTGTTCAATTAAAGCCCAAAAACTTCTTTTGATTGCTGTGAAAACACTAGAAAAAGTTCAGAAATTTCGTCCAAAAAATTCTTAGTGAAAACTGGCCATTAATGGGGTATTTATAGCCCCAGAAAAATATAGCCGTTGGCAGCAAAATCTGCCAGAAATGAACTACCGGTCGACAGCACGCTCGACCGGCCAACGGTCACATTTGACCGCTGGCAGCTACCGGTCAACCGGGCGGTCGACCGGCCCAGATACAGAGAGCAACAACTCTCTGTCCGGTCGACCGCTCGGTCGACCGGGGGCAACCCGAGAGCAACCTGCTCTCAGTCGGTCGACCGTGCGGTCGACCGGCTTAAGGGTGAGCCAGCGTGCACGTATCCGTGCACGTCGGTCGACCTCTACGGTCGACCGGCTACTTGGTCCGGTCGACCGTCCGGTCGACCGACCTAGCCTGGCAGCAACAGTTCAGGTCTGAAAAACAAGTTATTTTTAATCCTAAAAATTCCCATAAAATCTCTAAAATTACACAAAAATAGTTTTATCATTTTATATTGAAATATAAACTTGTGTTAAACATTTTAACACAAATTTCAAACATTTTGAACCAATTTTTGTGTTATAGAAATTTTGCCAAAAATCAAAAACCGTATTTTCTAAAACTTGGATTTTTGAATAGAAAATACGTTTTGTCCAAAACTCCTCCAAATACAAAAACATGATATTTAAACACTTTGAAGCAAGTTGTATATGGATAGAAATCCAATATACAAGAAACATATATATATATATCCATGTTTTTTACTTTAATTCCAAAAATATGTTTTGTTAGAAATATCAAAACATAAAATACATGAAATAGACAACCAAGCAAAGTTTGTTTAAGAGTTGAAGCATGCATGTATATAGAACAAATCTAATATACATTAAACCATGTAAACTTGTTTTGATATAATATCTATTCATGCAAACCAAGATCGGTTAAACCAAAAACCAAAACCAAAACATGAAACGTGTGTGTTGTGAACTTGAGCATATCATACTATTCTAATCTTTACAATTTGGATTTAAACACAAAACTAAACTATGGTACCGATGTCTTCTTGTAGAGCGCCGTCTCCAAGCCGACTCGATCCAAAACTTCGTGATCCACCGAGCTTGACTCTAATGAGTGCTATATATGATCTTGTCGCTCGGGCTCTTGAATCACCATGTGAATAGCTTCCAAATCATCTTGTTGAAGCTAATCACCAACTAATATCTTGATTAAAGATCTGAAACTAAAATCACAAGATTATTAGTACACATAACTACATGAGTTAATCATCATCAAAACTAGAGTGGAAGGCCTTGGGCCAACAGCTTTTGCTTATGTTGCACGTCACGATCACAAACACAATCATAAGCATTCTAAGGTGTACAAATGTACACATTGTGGCCGCAAAGGCCATTTAGCAAAATTTTGTTATGACAAGATACATCATATTAATTTTGCTAATAAATATGTTTGGGTGCCTAACAAGACTAACCCTCTAGGACCCAAAAGAAAATGGGTACCAAAATCTCCATCTTTGGTTTTTAATGTAGGTGAGGGCTCTCACAAGACGTGAGAGATTTGGTGCCTTGGTGGTGATTGCATGGACTAGAAGGACATACATTTGATGCACCGCTATCAAGGAGTTTTGGTGGGACGACCACATGTTTGGAGATTTGGAGTAGTTCCTTGGTTTGGTAACTATTTCTAAACTCCTAATTTATTTACATGCTCATAACTAGCCTATACATGCCTATTTGATATGTGATATTTTTAGCATGTTCATGTTTTAATTTGTGCTTCATGTGGTAAAATCCTGTTTAGATGTAGTATTTGTCAAAACTTGTATTTATAAATGTACAAATAGTGAACAACAAATTGAATTATATATGTTTGCACTTCATGATCATTTGTACTCACTTTATGCACATGTATAAGCTAGTTTTGATGATTCTCTCATTTATACATGTTTTGCCAATTTTCATGTTTTACTTCATGTATATGTATTTTTTATTCAAATCTAATAAATATACATGTATACCCGTGAGTCTCTTACCTTCATGCAAATATTATTAATAGACTCTTTTATGTTTGGGATATGTATGCATATTGTTAGGATTGGATAAATCATACATATACCTTGAATTTTATTGTTTTAATAAAAAATAAATTTTCATGTTTTATTTGATAAAATGTTATTCATGTTTGATTTGAGCTTCATTGACTATTTTCATGAAAATGCTAAACACATGATTCTTGTACACTCACACTTTATATGTTTATTCATGACTTTGTTTCATGATTCTTTTTGAGCTTTATCGATTTGAGTGGCAACTCTTGTGTATTTGGTATGATTCATGAAAAACATATGATTTGGTTTCATATTTTGAAGGATCTTTAACTAGTTTTTTAAAAAATTATCTTAACTAGTTATTATTCTTCATTTGGTAATGTTTTCACTATAAAAATACTTTCAAACCTTATTTGTGAAAACCCCTTCCTATCCTTCATATGGGCGGATGGCTGGGCGATTATGCCTTGTATGCTTCATTGAAAATTTTTTATCTTGAGCATATGAAGGGTGGTAGGTTATGAGTTATATACATGATTTACATTATTATTTTCAATTGGTATCTCAATTGATATTTTTGTATATACTCATATTTTGTTTCTTATATATGTATGCTTCATAATTTCATAATATCAATTGCTATTGGTATTCTCTTTTCATACTTATATATGATTTTCATGTGCTTGATTTACAATTGATTCACATTTTAAAGCACAAAGTTTATGATGAAAAATAAAAATATTTGATCATTATGTTTACAATTGGTATCAATATGTCTCAACTTCATATTTGTTAAATTTCAATTGGTATCAATATGATTTACAATAATGATTATTTACAATTTGGTATCTTAAAAATTGATTGTTTTACAAGAGCTGTGATACCTTAAAAAAAATGTTTGTTTATGATATCTTAAAATTTGATTACTAGATATCTCAAAATTTGTTTTATTAAGAAAAATTCAAAATTTTGTTTGAATAAGAAAAGTTAAAAATTTTTGATTTGTATTTCTTATATGCAAGGAGAGCTTAACATCTCTTCTACATATAGATTCATGTTGAGTGTATCTTGTATTGAGGAGCTTGACAACTCTTCTTTATGTGATACACGTGTGTAGGGGGGGCTTCACATCTCCTCTTATGCATTACAGATTATGTGTTAAGTGAATTAGGGCTTGTCATCCCTCTTTCATGTAATGCATATATGTAGGAAAGCTAACATAGCGTCTTTCTCTTCATGAATGTATATCGCATATAACATTTTATTGATTTGAGTTTACCCCTTATTGATCTATTTGTTTATGACAAAAAGGGGGAGAAAAATTTTGTTTTTATTTTAACCCCTTTGTTGATGATTGACAAAAAGGGGGAGAAGTATTTGAGATGTATAGATGTATATGCATGTTTTCCTTACTTTATTATTAAAAGGGGGAGAAGAATTTATGTTTATGCATATATGTTTTGTTTTGCAAATAGGATAAAAAGAATTTGATTTGTTTTATGCTTGTTAGCATGTTTATCTCCTTACATTTGCATACATGTTTATGTGCTTCATTGCATATCTTATTATTTATTGTTTATGCATGAGTTAAGGGGGAGCTTCTTTGAAGCTTTACTTTAATCCATGCATATATAACTTCATGAGTTTTGTCATCATCAAAAAGGGGGAGATTGTTGGCCCGAAGGCCCATCACTCTAGTTTTGATGATGATCAACTCATGTAGTTATAGTACTAATGATCTTGTGTTTAATTAGTGACAGATTCATGATCAAGATCTTAGTAGGTGTGGAGCTTCAACAAAAGGATTTAAAGTCAAGTTTTGGAGCTAGCACCGTTTGATTCAAGAGCTTGTGCATCAAGATCACATCAAGTACTCAAGAGGAGTCTAGCTCTTTGGATCGTGTTTGGACCAAGTCAAGAAGATGAGAAGGCTTCAAGTGAAGACTTCAAGAAGATGAAGACTTGTGTCTGGTTTGTTTTTAAGATTTTGTTTTTTAGAATAAAATGTAAAGGATAGAATAGTTGGTGGATTGCTCAAGTATTCTATACACACACACTCTTGTTTAGATTCTTTTCATAAAAGTATTTTCAGTTTACAAAAGATGTTTCATTTTGGAAAAATATAGTTTTGGTTTTTGGAGTTTCAAGTATTACGTTTTAACCAAAACCATGTTTAATGCTTTATGTCAAAAACATAGATATTTCACCATGTTTGTGTAGTGGATCATATCCATACACACTATGCTTTAATAGAGTTTAAATATCTTGTTTTTGTATTTGGAGAAGTTTTGAAAAAATAATTTTGGAAAAATCAAGTTTGGAAAAATACCGTTTTTGTTTTGAGCCAATTTTTTCAAGTTACAAAAATAGTCCAAATTATTTGTAACATGCCTTAATTTTGTGCAAGCATGTTTGTTTATCAAAGTATATTGGTAAAACTATTTTTGTCGATTTTCTGTGATTTTATGAGATTTTATTTCATTCAAAAAGACCAGGTTTTCAATCCCTAGTTTTCTGATCTGGCTTCAGCCGGTCGACCGACGTGCACAGACATGCACGCCAGTTCTGGCAGGAGGGCCGGTCGACCGACCCGGTCGACCGTCCAGAGAGCTCTGCTCTCTGGAAAGGCCCCGGTCGACCGACCGGTCGACCGGACAGAGAGACTTGCTCTCTGTATCCTGGCCTCGGTCGACCGACCGGTTGACCGATGGCACAACGGTCTGAAATATGACCGTTGGCCGGTCGACCGGGCGGTCGACCGACAGGTCTGCCAGACCCCAACAGCTAGTTTTTCTAGCCCTATAAATTTGGGGGTTTGGGCATTGTTTTCTACAAGATTTTTAGTAGATTTTGAGCCAGTTTTTCCTACTTCATTAAAAGAGTTTTCTCCACTAAATTTAGAGCCAATACTTCCAATCAAAAGGGGAGTTTTATTAAGAGTGTTTAAAAGTGAATTCTTTGAGTTTTTCCTCCACCATTTCAATCCTTGTTTTCTCACACAACACTTGAGCTATCCATTGCTATATCTACCTATAGGGTTTTGTTGTGAGAGTTTTTATTGGTGATTAAAGTGTTTAGATCACCAAGAGATCTTTTCTTGTTCTTTGAGGAGGCGGACAAGTGTGTTCACGTTGTTTAGAGTTCGTGTGTGAACTCTTGGTTTGAGGTGCGGCCTCGGCGACTAGTGGGCTTGCGGTGTGTACGGGCTAGAGAGTCCAAGGAGTTCAAGTGTGAACTCGGCTTGTAGGTGTTGCGGCACCGAGTGATCCGGTGGGATCGATTTTAGTGGAAATCCTTCCTGTGTCGAAGGCGGGAATGTAGAGCAAGTGTGCTCAAACCTCGAAACAAATCCCTTGTGTTTGCGATTGCTCTTTCTCTCTCTCCCTTACTTGTTTATATCTTACATGCTATTATTGTGTTTATCTTTACATGCTTGATATTCATATTGTGCTTAATTGATATATATGCCTGGGATTGTTTGCTAACACTTGTATTCAACCAAGAGAGCCAACGCGGCACCTCAACTCTTATTTAGAGGAATTTTGAGGAGTTAGTCCAGAGCCTTTCACGAGGAATTCGGCTACACTCTTGTGTTATACGTGGTGTTTAGTTTAAATAGTTTGTTTTGGTCATAATAGTTTTTAATTCCGCATTTAGTGACCATTAGATTAGCCATCACCTATTCACCCCCCTCTAGGTGATTTACAACTACAACTCTCAATCCTCTACACAAGAGGTAGTATAAAGTTAATGAGATTTATAAGTTCTTGGAGATCACCATGCAATCTCTTTTACAACTTCCTATAGTATTTGATGTGAGATGGAGCTCAAGAAGTTTTTGAAAGAGAAAATCAGTTGAAATGACTCAATTTAAAAGCCAAAAACTTACAGAAATTGGTTTTGAAATGAGAGCACTTGAAGCAAGAAAACTTGAAATCATTTCTTTTGAATAAACTTAATTTTTCAAATATTTCTCAAAAAAAACTTGTTAGTAATCCTCTCCAAATGAACCATAAATTAGGCAAATGATAAAACACTGTTAGAAGAGCCTATCAGATCATTAGGAAAGAGATTAGACTCAAGAAAAGGAAAAATACCGGTTGGATAATAAGTTTAAAAAAATCAGATTTTTAAAAACTAGCCGTTACTGTAGTTTTGACAGAACTTCGGTCCACCGGCCGGTCGAACGACAGTTCAAAAATTTGAACTATCCGTTGGACTTCGGTCAACTGCCCGGTCGATTGGTCTCAACTGAGACTAAAAGCTTGTCAGTCGGTCGACCGCGTGGTCGACCGCTGGGGTTGTCGGTCGACTGGTTGGTCGTCCGACAAACATGCACAACATGCACAAAGACATGGCCACGAGATCTGGTTGACCGCCCTGTCGACCGATCTGGCTTAAAAACAGTTTTTGAAGTGGTTTTTGAAATCAAACTTATTTTTAAAACTTTTGTATTGGTTTGAAAAGTGTTTTGGCAATACATAAGCTATGAGATACATGATATAAGTTGGACATATAAATTTGAAAAAATATGGAACATGTATCAAATATTAAACCTTGTAAAATACCAAAATGAGAAAAACTACATATCAAAACTCGTATTTTGAAAACTTGTATTTTGTGTGTGACTTCTTGAGCATCAATTCTACACACTATATTTTAAACATTCTATTATCTTACAATTTACTCTATGTCTTCAAACAATCTTCAAGAGAGTTTCTCTAGAATGTGAATCTTGATTGTCCAAATTTATACCCTTTCCTTCAGTGATCTTGAGACTAGAATTTCCTCCTTTTGAGGAAGAATACACCAACAATGTTCTTAGAATAGGAAATACTTAAAAACACACAAACTTGATTAGTACCGAATAACGTCTTGTGGTTTGTAATCATCAAAACAAAACTGGAGAGTGTACCCTTGGGCGAACAAAATATTGTGTGAATCAAATCATTCGAAGGTGTGAACCGGAGGATGAGATGGAAAGTATTCTTCAACATTGCCATTCAAGGGAGGTGGTGTCAGTTTGGTCCTATCAAAACTGCGACAAAGGCACTTCAATCCAGATTCTATTGGCTCTCATTATTTAAAGATTCATATGATTTTGTTGTTGCATATGATGCGTATCAAAGGAGTGGAAATATCTCAAGAAAGAACAAAATGCCGCCTAACAACATTCTTAAGGTGGAATTGTTTGATTTTTGGGATATTGATTTCACGAGACCCTTCCCATCATCATATTCGAACAAATACATCCTTATAGCTGTAGATTATGTCTCTAAGTGGGTGGAAGCTGTCACATTACCCACTTATGATGCCAAGACTGGTGAAATTTCTAAAGAAGAATATCTTCACAAGGTTTGGAATGCCAAGGGCCATCATTAGTGATGGAGAGAAGCACTTTTGCAATTCACAATTTGAAGCTCTGTTGAGCAAGTATGGAGTCAAGCATCATGCAGCTACCCCATATCATCCACAAACTTGTTGCCAAGTTGAAGTATCAAATAGAGAATTGAAGCGATTTCTAGAGAAGATGGTGAGTGCTTCAAGGAAAGATTGGTTAAGGAAGCTTGACAATGCATTTCAGCCATATAGGACCACAAAACACCCATTAGTATATCTCCTTATCGTTTAATATATGGAAAAGCTTTCCACCTGCCAGCAGAGCTTGAATATAAAGCATAATGGGCCATGAAGATGTTGAACTTTGATTGCAAACAACGAGAAAAAAACGGTTGCTACAACTCAACAAGATGATGAGTCTTGCAACAACGTATATGAGAATGTTCGGATCTACAAAGAGAGAACAAAGATGTGGCACGACAAGCATATCTCAAGGCGCGAGTTCATGGTGGGTCAAAAGCTCTTCTTTACAACTCTCGTCGACGAGTGTTCCCCGGAAAGCTACGCTCAGGATGATCGGGACCATTTCTAGTGACACAAGTTTATCCTCATGGAGCGGTGGAGATTCATAACGACAAGAAATGGACTTTCAAGTTCAATGGTAGAGATTGAAGCCATATGTCGATGAGATTTCGACAAGCATGAAGTCTCCTTTCAATTAAACAATGTTGGATGACTTTGAAAGAGAGTCTACTAAAGACTATAACTTAAAGCGCTTCTTGGGAGGCAACCCAAGTTTAACCTCTTTTAATTTTTTATTTATCTTAGTCTAATTTTTTCTTTTTCCTTGACCAGGTGTGCACAAAATTGGAGAAGAATATATGTATTTTAGAAACTTTTGATCGTACAAAGTAACCTTCGAGTATCTAAGTCAAAATCAAGAACAGTCTGATACAGTCTACAAGATGAGACTTCATGATGAAATAAATCAACCACCCAAATTGGATAATCATAAAAGAAAGCAGGACGACTCGGTAGCCGTCGACACGACTGTCTAACCGTGAAATTTCTTAATTAAATAATCAGATTTGGCGATGTGAGTTTTTTTTTTCTAGTTAGTTAATTTTTAAGATATTTTGTTGGAATTGTATGAACATGGATATTTTTTGAAAAATTAAAATAGATGATTTTTTCACGATTTTCACAAAATTCGAAATGATTAGTTAGTTTTTGGGGGTAGAATTTATTTGCTATATATTGTTGGGAATATGAAGAATATATGTGAATCTTTGAATTGAATTACGGTAAGATCCGTTGCTCGAATCAATTGGATGATGGTTGGAGTGCGTTCTCCTTCCATTGGGGATGAACGTGGTATATTCACATGTTCAATTCCGACTTCGAATGAATGAGATATTCAAGTCTAAAGATTGTCTAATTCAAAGCCAAAATGGGATTAAAAATAGCTAAAGGCATTTAGTCCCACATTGGCCATGGGATGGAAGTTTGTACTGTTTAAATAGAGAAAATTGGGAACAAAGGGCGTGCCCTTTGGGTACTTGGAGTTTTCGCATGCGATTGATGCCCGCGCATGCGCATGCGCGCGCTGCCGCTGGCGGCAGCGGCCGGCCGGCCGGCGCCGGGACGGGTCCGGGTCCGGGTGCAGGTGCCCTACCCGGCCTGGTTCTTTTTGAACCGAGTCTCACGGGTATGGGTTGCGCGGAGCATACCCGCTCCGCTATCCAGATCCGAACCGCCCGCCAACGGCTGTCTGTAAACCGTCGCGGCGATTGGGCGGTTGGACGGTTGCGACGGTTGAACCGAACAGTTGCAACGGTTCAGACCAAACCATTGCAACTGTTGGATGGGTTCAGACCAAACTGCCCCTCCCGAAGCGCTATAAATAGCGCTCCGTTTTCTCATTCTAAGACACACCACAAAACAACAAAAACTCTCTCTCTCTCTGCGTTCTGAACTGAGGCTCTATCTGCGTTCTGAACTGGGATTGAAGTGAAGTTCTGTCTTGAAGTAACTTCCAACGGAAAGTGGGAAATTCAGTTTCCGAAGCGGCTTCCAAAAGAGATTCTGCAAATATTCGTTCGGAAAGAGGGCTCAGAAAATTCAACAGATTCTTTAATAGAATTGTTATCTGAATCTGGACTTCCGAAGAAGAATATTCTTCTACCTTCCTTCTTCCTCTACAGTGGGTGCTCCTCCAAAGTAAAGGCAAATATTCTCCCAAAATTTGTCTTTGTCCCGCTGCTTCAATAATCCTGTGAAGGTACTGGTTAATTACGGTTCGACCGTACGGTGATTTGGTAGTGCTATCCCAATACCGTGAAGGAGTATTGTATCTTGGGAGACCAGCGTCCAGTAACCCGTTAGCACCGGTGCGGGGGACATAATTGTCTTAAGGAAATTCGCTTTCAGCGTACCTCACTCCAAGTACTGTATAAGTGAATTGATTTCTTTATACAGGGGATATACTGATATTCAGTATATTGAGACTGATTTGTACCAGTCTAATTGGTGTTTAACCAAGGAAGAAATTGAAAGGTGGTTCTTAAATTAAGGAACGTTCTATTGAACGGAAAACCTCCCACCTGATATTAACCGACCTGGCCAATTAGATTGTTGATATTTCAGTGATATTGATTAGTTATCAGATTGATTCCAGAAACCAACAATCCAACATATATATGTATTATTGGTTCTTCCTACTGTGCATGAGAAAATGGTATGATTTATGTATGGGGGAGGGTCCTAGGATTTTTATTTTGTTTACTTTTCTTATTGTTTTTTGGTTAGGATTTTTTTAAATTACTTTTAGAATTTTACTTTTTCTAAGAATTTTTCTTTATCTTATTATATAAAAAATAATAAAAAATATGGGGAATTTAGTTTTAGCTACTTGAGTCAAAATGTAATTAGAAAAAAATCACTCGCATAATTTTATTCACTTCAACCACCTCTTTTTTTAAAATAAGGATGTGCGCCCACATGTCAACCGTTGAAACGCTCATCAATGACGAAAGACGAAAATGCCCCTAAGTAATCGCTTCAAAAAGTGGACCAGTTCGAAAATTCCATATTTTTGAGGACCGCGACAAAATGATCATAGTATAAAGGACTGTGACTATGATCGCAGTGCTCACAAAAATACATTAATTATTAGGACTGCGACTATGATCGCAACTCTATTTCTGAGGACTGCGATTATAATAGCAGTCCTCACAAAATGCACTATTTATGAGGACTGTGACCATGATCGCGGTCCTCACAAAAATATCATGTTTATGAGTCTTTATAGGATTGCGACTATGATCACAGTCTTCTTTATTAGGATTGCGATCATGATCGCAATATTCACAAAAATGTCTTATATTTGATCTTTATGAGGACTGCGAGCAAGATCGTATTCCTAAAAGAGGACTGTAACCATGGTCGTAGTCCTCACAAAATGTCCTATTTTTTATTTTTTGTGAGAACTGCGACCATGGTCGCTGTCCTGTTTATTAGAGCTGTGATCATAATCGCAGTACTCACAAAATGTCATATTTCTGAGCCAATCCTCACAGAGGACTGCGATTATGAGTCACAATCGTCATATCATCATCGTCAACATTAGCAGACCCCCATCCACTAACATCGAATGACCCCTAATGCTTTTCAGATCTAAACACAAACAAAACTCATTGCGAGTACGAATAAACGAGATCTGCAAAAGGTCAATCTCAAAAAAAAATTTCAGGGGCTCCTCCTCTGTCCCTTTCAACCCTTACGGTGACTTGACCATGCAGGTCGACCCGCGAATAACTCTATGTCGGGTCAAGATTGAGGGGAGAGAGTAACGTCAGAGGTGATGGGGAAGGATAAAAGGAAAAATAAAAATATATAAAGAAGTTGTGGTTGTGAGAAATCAGTTTATGCTGAGAGGCTGCAGCGAATAAAATTATTAGACTGGTTTTTTTTTTTCCTTCCTAATTATGAAGCCTAATAGGTGCCTGTAACAAAATTTTCCAAAGTTATTTAGATTTTTTGAAAAAAATTGGATTCTTACAAGTTTTTTTTGAAATTCTGTATAATACGAACTTCCCCCCTTCTCTCTTTGTAACACCCAAAGCCCTAATTGTTAATAGAAGCACCAGGGAGCACCGCCACCCAGATCCAGCCCAAGATCCGCGATTGTCGATGCAAAAAGACGACTGAGCAGCCGTCCAGCCAGCCCTTCGGCCGTCCGATCATCGATTTCCCCCCCGAAATATTCAGGGGCTGTGAGTTTCTTCTTCCTCTTCGTTTTACTATTCTTATATCTGCCATGGCTAAATTGTTGTGTGAAAAGATTTTTTTTCCTAGTTTTCCAAGCTTTCGGTGTCTGTTTCTTGGATGAAATTTTGGCTAAGAATTGGGGGTATTTGTTATTCAATGATAATTTTGCATATTATATCCTTAGGCTGGTAGAAGAATTTTATGCGAGCTTCACATTGCATGATATTGATCACACACTTAATAGGATTGTGGTGAATTGGAGAGGTGAGAGGTGAGTTGTACACATGCAACTCCTATCAGATATGACGGGAATTCCTCTTGTTTCATGTGGGAATCAAATCCCTAAGAGGCTTGATGAATATTTTTTTATGATGCGAAGTGATTGTAGTGTGCCAAGGGTGGGGGTATCGACGCATTGTGTACAGTAATGTATATGATACATGTGGTGGATAGATTGTAATGTGTTAGGTGTATCACATGTTTCATCTTTTATACCCAAGCACTACACATTGTACACATGCTTATGACCAAAGACCAACACTTTTGTATGTGTTGTCAATTGTTTGATACAGTTTGTAACATCAAGGATAGGCAATCCACTTGACACAAGAGTCCAAGACTATACTTCCAATGGAACCGATGGTTCCTCCATATGAGGAACCGAAATCGGACAGGGGCCGGCCGGTTCCGGTTCCGATTCTTAAACCATTGGAGGCCAGGCAACCCGTTAAAGGTCCTTGCCCCGAGCCTAGGACCGTTGCTACTAGCTGCAACGGGTCGGCCTAAAGGGAAAAAAATAAATAAATAACCTAGTTCAAGAACCGAAACTGTCGGTTCCTGGACCGAAACTGATGGTTCTGGTTCTTATAAAATGAAACCGGAACCGGATTGGTTAGGTCCTGATTCTGGTTCGGTTTGGAACCGGCGGCCCGGTTCGGTTCCAATTTTCGTTCCACGGTTCCGGTTCGGTTCGGCGATTCAAACAACTTTTTATTTTCATTTTCATAGCTTAGTTTAATTTTACATCTCAATCTATTTTTTTAGTAAATTTAGAACAAATTAGTTTGATACTCAGATCATCAATCCTCATGGGGTTCGTCACTCTATTCATCGCTTTATTACTTGTAACAATTGGTGCACTTGTCAATTTTTACTCCAGTAACTATATAAAAGCAAGGGGCAGGGGAATAAATCCTATTAGGACAAACCTATTGGTTGGCAATACAACTTTTTACCGTTTTGGAACAATATGGAAGAATGAAACTATTCTGGACCAAGGAAAAATTTTGAAGAATGAAAGATAATAGATTTTTTTTATAGGGAATTATATTCAACTCTTATGGCACATAAAAAGCCAAAGAAGCAAATGTAACACCATTCAAAAACAACTGCAATCACTATCAAAAAAGACTCCAAAATAACACTTTCAAATTGTCCGCTTACTCCCCCCCCCCCCCAAAAAAAAAAACAGCAAGGAGAAAATGGAGAAAAATAAAGTTTAATAGTTTGCTTGAATTTTCTTCGATCTATCATGTGTCTGTACATTTCTATATAATTCAGAACTGAATGTGTGGAATCTGATCTATTCTAGGTGCAGCAGAATAGAAGCTGTTAGAGAGCCTGCATACCATGGGTTGACTGGTTAGTTTTATGAATTATCCCACATCCCATGGGTTTTTTGTGGCATGAGTTCTTGCTAACCATGAATGATTTCATTCATTCATTTTTCTCCCTTCAGTAGTGATAGTGAAAAATGAACGTGCTGATCTTTGTGAATCTTGTTATATTCACCTATATTTTGTTGCATTGCAGATAATGGTTCTGACTCTTTTTCAGTCATCCCCCGGGAAACAACTGATAGTAGCCGTGTAGGACAGGAAAAGTGTCGGTTTTTTCCGTCACCTGATTTAGAGATGGGTTTAATAGGAGTGTGGATATATGCCCCCAGCTTTTTGATCAAGGCACCCACCAATTTCATATAGGCACTCACCAATATTTCAAAAATACACAAATTACCCCTCCCTCCTTCCTCCTTCCAGCCTCCCCCTCATCCCGTCTGCCGGCCGCCAGACTTGGCCCATTCCCCGCCGACCCCTGACCTCCCCGCCGACCCCCTCCCCCGTCGACCCTCCCCCTCCTCTTCCCTTACCTGCCCGCCTCCCCTCCCCTCCTCCCTCCTCCCTCCTCCCCGTCGACCTTCCCCTCCCGTCCTTCCTCCTCCCCCTCCCTTCCCCCTCGATCTGCTGTACGTCCAGTCGAACAACAGACCTAGGGGGGGTCGTCAGGGAGGGGAGAGGAGGGGAGAGGGGAGGAGGGAGAGCAGGGAAGAGAAGGGGGAGCGCTGGCGGGGGCTCGCCTTTGTTATTCGGGAAAGAAGGAGAAGGAAAAAGATAGAAGGGCTTTTTAGACTTTTCCACGAGGGTAGTTGTGTCTAAGAAAATAATGACACACTTGTAACCTTTGGTGGGTGTCTTAATCAATTTTGTGAGAGCCTTTAACATTCATTTAGATAGTAAGAGGTTCACATTTCCTTTAAAAAAATAGAAGTCCACAAGTAAAAAGATTTCTCAGCCTTGGGACATGGGAAACCAAAACCATATTTTTCTTGACAAGCAAACGTTTTGTACAATTTGAATTTTTCCAACTGCCAACCCCAAAGCTTGGGGTGGGGCTTTTTTTGAGTTGTGAAGGGTTAAAATAGGAGATATTTCCCACTTTGTAAGTGAGTTTGATGTCCCTTTGGGGACATTATACCCAAGAGTTTGTGCTCTCTTGTCTTGTTTCATTATTATCTTTTTAATGAAATATGTGAGCATACTTGACCCTTTGGGGTTGTGGGTAAAAACTCTATGTAAAGCAATTTTGTACAACAATTCTAATTTGAATCATATTTTTTTTTTTAACAACTGTTGCTTATTCATCTTTTCCTCTTTGTGCACTGTGTCTGCTTCTTGAATGCAGCAGACTTTAAGTGGCTTGTATGTGAAACATATCAATGCCCATGACAGTATCAGATGGAAGCTTCAGATTTATTTCATCATGACATGTTTTTTTGATTTTTTTTGTAGTGAATATGTTGAGGATCTTTTTAATGCCAAACATAGTGAGTTGTTTTTGTTAGCAATTTTCAAAAAATAGATCGATCGTATATAAACTTAAGAGCAAAAGGAATAGATCGTACCTCTAGCCATAGCAATCAAATTCAAATTCTTATTATAATAAAATAAAGAACACCAAATCTTTGGAATTTGTTGGCTAATCTATCCAAAACTTTATATATATGAAAAGATGGATCTCATGGACTTTCTTATAAACTAGAGACCCTTATCTCTTAAGAATAAAATTTTCTCTTGATATATCTTCTTTCCATAAAAAAAGACATATAAATAGGAGTAAGATGGGTAGGTGTAACTCCACAAACTATGTCCCACATTTTAGGAAAAATAACTGTTAGTGAGTTTTTTTTAAACTTCTAAAGGGCCATAAAACTGAAAAATGGTTATATTTTATCAAAATAAAATAATATCTAACATCTCCCACGTGGCCCATAGAATACTTAACATGTATTAAATTAAAATTAATACACGAACAAATTTTTTCCTATATCCTTATACTCAAGCAAAAGAGTTTAAATCACATGAATCATAATGGCAAATCCTCTAAGATTAAGTATTATCTTTCATGTATTGCAATGTAATTCTCATTTGAATGAGAACAATATGTAGGTCATATCTTTATGAATGAGCTTCTAAATGCTTATTTAGGGTCTATTTAATATTCAAACATGCATATTGTCACTCTCTCAACTTTATGTATACAAACAGTAAATGAGAAGACAAATTTGAATCAACTAGAGTTTCATATCGATTAAAAGCAATACAAACATAAAGAGTATCTCAATTACAAAATTGAATTGAGTCCCATATGCTCAACATGCTCCTTATAAGTCTTAGGTGGCAATTCTTTCGTCAAAAGATCCGCAATCCTCAATCTAGCACTAATATGATCAATAGCCACCTTTCTTGATTTCACATGTTCTCAAAGTTTTAAATACATTATGTCGATGTGTCTATTGCGGCTTCCACTTTTATTATTCTTGGCCAAAAATACTGCAGCGGAGTTGACACAGTAAATCTTCAATAACTTAGAGATTGAGTCAACAATCTGAAGCCCTCAAACAAAACTCTTAACCAAATAATTACTTGGGCATTGGTTCCAAATTAAATTTATCACCTTTAACAATTGGTGCTATACCAGGTGAACAATCTTTCATACGAAATCTCTCAAGAATTTTATTGATATAGTTTTCTTGAGAGAGTCCAAATATTTCTTGAGGTCTATTTCTGTAAATCTTTATGTCAATAACATTAGAGGCTTCACCCATATCTTTCATGTCAAACTATTGTGAGATAAACCGCTTTACTTCATGAAGCAAGCCCAAAATCACTTGAAGCATGCAAAATATTATCCACATACAGAACTAAAAAAATTATTTTACTCCCACTAACCTTATGGTATATACACTGATTCAAACATTCTCCATGAAATCAAATGTAGAAATAACATTATGAAACTTTAAATACCAATGGTGGGAGACCTGTTTTAGCCCATATATCGATTTCTTAAGCTTGCAAAATAAATAACAAAGCTTACTAAACATGCAATGAAGTAAAAATGAAAAATTTACCCATGAAATTAATCCAAACAAAAAATCAACATGTCATCATAACCTTTCGTGTGGCATAGATTACGATAGGAAATATATATTTTTAATGATTACTTTATAATGGGACTAGTATTTTATTTTTCATACAAAAATTTTCTAGACCTGTGGGCAATTAGAAATTTTTTTTAAACATAGTTCACTATCCCATTCTAATTAAACACAAACATAATAATCACCCTGTTAGGTTAATCACTATATTTTCATGTTTAATTACAATTGTTGATGTCATAAATGTATGTGACTAAATTTAAAATTTTCTGTCACTTAACATCATTATAATTAAGAATACCGTGGCAATTACGTAATCAAATATTACTTTAATATGACATCAAAATTGACTAAAATTAATGTCAATAATGTATAAGTAGTGATTCCAAATGCTACTTACAAAAGAAGAACTTAATCCATACTGTTCATATCATTCAAAAATTCAATTTATCTCAAATAGATAAATATGAAAATTAAATAGCAAATTTATCTCAAATAGATAAATATGTTGCTTTAAGATCTCATTACAAACAACCCCTAAATTACAATATTACAGTTTCTGGACTGATTCTGTAAATTTTGAATTGCATAAAAAATCTTGAAATTAATTTGGACAAATACTGTAAATACTAAATTCTTGTAAAACTACAGAAAAGTCCCTGGATTCAGATTTATTTTCAGATTAGTCACATCATGTAAATTCCATTCGCATAAAGATACTGGAATATTAACAGTAAGTCTAGAATCTAAACAGAATTAAGTTTCTGGTATAATTTTATTTTATAAAGGATTCTAACTAATATAAAAGAGAGTAAATTTCAACATAATAATGATTGAATTTATCTTTATACTCCAATAATTAATGAAATAAAATCCAATAAGCATACCATTAGAATATGTTATCCAGTAAAGAGACAACAAATTTTATTTTGCATTACACAAAATTTTCAGTTGACTGCATATGATAACTCTAAGCGCATGCAACCTGTACATAGTAATAAGCAGAAAGAAATAGAATTTTATCTTTACATTTTTTTATTATATCTTTATTTTATCTTATCATGCATGTTAAAAATAGAGATAAATTCAATCATGAAAGAAAGAAATTAAATCATTTCAATTAAACAAGAGATAAGGATCAAATAAATCAAGAATCTTGTTAACATTTAAATAATCATAAGATTAAATTTTTATAAGATAAGGTTGAACCGATTGCTAAACTAGAGATAAGGCTCTGATACCAAATGTTAGAAATTTTCAAAAAATAGATCGATTGTATATAAATTTAAGAGCGGAAGGAATAGATTGTACCTCCAACCATAGCAATCAAATTCAAATTTTTGTTATAATAAAATAAAGAACACCAAATTTTTAGGATTTGCTGGTTAGTCTATCCAAAACTTTATATTTATGAAAAGATGAATCTTATAGACTTTCTTATAGGGGATGTTTGGTTGCAAGGAAGTGAGCGGAAGTAAGGACATGGGGAAGTATAATTGCTCACTTCCCTATCTATCCACACCGGAAAAGGAAAATAAAAAAATCCTTTTTCCTTCTCTCTTTTCTCTTTTACACAATAATTTCCTCACTTCCAGAGTACTACAGTTAATTTTGTGGTCATGTAAATCTCATTTTAATAAGTTGTAGCACAAAACAGTTAATTTTTTTATCATGTAAATCTCACTTGCATTCTAATTACAGTCCATTTTTTATTTTTCTTAATTAATTTTTATTTTAATAATATTTTGCGGTCAACTTTGTGGTCAACTTTTTCACTTCCACTTTCACATTACCATCCAAACACTGGAAAAGACAACATTTTCAAACCACACTTCCCAACAACATCCAAACACCGGAAAACTTACTAACCAATTCCCAAGTTCCAAAGGGAACTATTACCACTTCCTCACTTCTTTACTTCCTCACTTCCACCCTTAACCAAACAGGCCCATAGACTAAAAACCTTTATCCCTTAAGAATAAAATTTTCTCTTGATATCTCATCTTTCCATCAAAAAACATATAAATTGGAGTAAGATGAGTATTTGTAACTCCACAAACTGTGTCTCACATTTTAGGAAAAATAACTGTTAGTGAATTTTTTTTCTTTTAAACTTCTAATGGGCCATAAAACTGAAAAATAGTTATATTTTATCAAAATAAAATAATATCCAACAGTTTTCACTTGTAGAAATAGGAAAATTTTTGTTCTCTCTCTTGTTAAAGAACAAAAACCTATCAAAAGGCTTTCTAAGCTGATAGTTTCACTGTTTACCATTCACCAAGAACAGTAGATGATCTTGTAAGGCTTTTGTTTTGCTTGGATTCTATCATACAAAGTTTCGATGAACAACCAAAATATAAACCCTTTGTTTCACTGCTACAATGTACCCATCACAATTGATTCACAAAATCTCTTGCGATAAAAGGAGGAAGAAAATAAAGAAAAAGAAAGAGAATTTCTTTCTGTGTGAAGCAAGTGAGAGGAAAGAGAGCATAGAGAGAGAGAGAGAGGAGAGAGGAGAGAAAGTGGTGATTTGGTGGGAGCTGAGTTTGAAAAAGGCAAGAAATAAAAATAAGAAGAGGAGCAAAATTGTCCAATATACATCACGTGCAACTCACTTGATGTACGAATTTAACGTCTCCGTCATAGAAAGTATGAAGTTGCAAGGTTATAAAAGCTGGAGGTAACACTGTACTTTAAAAAAATACGAGGTATTTTCTTAAAAGAAGCCACAAAGTAAAGGGTTTTTGGTGCAACTTTCCCTTTTCCTTTCCCAGCAAGCTAAATCTGAACCATCCGTTCAAGTCCAATCGCCCCATCGTTGTCACAAGTCGCGGACTAGAATTGATATTGTCACCCCAGAAAATGATAAAGGTACCCAAGTGTGTCATTATTTTATTGGACACAACAACCTCATGAAAAAGTCTAAAATTCCCTTTCCTTTTCTTCCTTCTCTTTCTTTTCCGGCAAACAACGGCGAGCCCCTGCTCCCCCTCCTTCCCCGCTCCCCCCTCCCTGCTCCCTCCTCCCTCTTCCCGCCCACCCCCCATTTGGTAGGTGCCTCTCCCCGCAGCCCCTCGCCTGCCTCCCCCCATCTCCCCCACCATTCTCGCTCCCCCCGACCGGACAGATCTCCTCTCTGTTCGACCACATATCTTCTCTCTGTTCGGCCGAATAGAGAGATCTGTTCGGCCGGAGTTGGCCGAACAGAGGGGGGAGCAAAAGGGGACATCGGGGGGAGGAGGGCGGGCGGGGAAAAGGGTTAGGGGAGGGAGAAGAGGCGGGGAGGCAGGGGAAGGGAAGAAAGAGGGGGAGAGAGAGAGAGGGCATTTTGATCATTTTTAAAAAAAATTATGGGTTCCTTGTTCTGATGGTTGCCCTTTATCACTTTTGGGGTGGCAATATCTGTTCCCGTCGCGGACCCAAAATATTAATTAAATTCGATTTTGCTCAACCGAGGAAGGTCTCTTCGTTACTCGCTTCGTCCTTTTAATTTTTAATTTCATCGTCTCTGCGGAGTCGTTTCGTTGAAACCCTAGTTCTTTTTTCACAGAGGTTTTAGGTAAGGGTTCTTGATCGAGAGAGAGAATGTCGGGACCGGGGCAAGAGGAGGACAAGAAGTCGACTGATCAGGCGGCGCACATCAATCTCAAGGTCAAGGGTCAGGTATAATTTCTGAATTATTTCTCTTTTGGTTGATTTCGCTTCGATCCATTCATTTTGATCTGTGTATGTAGTTCATAATGTCTTAGATTGTAGTCATAATTTTGTGTGAATTTCTTCAGTTTTTTTTTATATGTAATGCCTGGATGTAGGTTTTGCTGTCAAGGCTCATGACGATTACTCAGACTGCTTTATTTGTTTGTATGTATATATGTATACACACATATACATATATACATATTTGGATTATGAAGTAAGAGGAACTTATTATAGGATGATACTATTTTTGTGTATGTCACAGATTATTTAATGCGGTATTGATTTTTTGGAATATGCAAATTGGCTAAAATGGAAAAGATTGTTCTTTGACTATTAGATTCACCAGTCATTTCATGCATGAATAAACAAATTCGTTATCTAGAGCTGGTGTTTATGTTTGTGTATTTGTTAAACTCCAATTTGCACATTGGGGCCTGGTTGAATGGGTATTATTTTGTTTGGCTTTGTGTCTTTACGGCTAAAATTTTCTGAATACTAAAGTGTAGTGGGTAATTTCTGAGGGAGTTATCCACGCACAAAATTGTAGAGATTGATGAATGAATCTTAGAGATCAAACCAGAGCACACAGATTGACGTGGAACCCGAAAGGAAAAACTACAGAGAGAGAGTTCCACTAATAATTCAGAGAAGATTACAATGGTGATTGCTTGCTCTCGTATGCTAGGGCTTCTGGGATTGATTGATCGTCCCCTCTCCTCGTTGGACGGGGTCTCTCTCATATTTATACAAGTGTGTGTCTTTGGATAAGATTACAGAGTTCTCTTCTAACTGAACATCAATTCAATCTTAACTGCTTATTTTGGAGGTGGTTGGAGCCAAACATCCTAATTTGAATTGGCAGAGCGCCTATTTGTCTTCAAGTGGTCTCCATGCAGCTGCCAATGTGATTGATCTGTTCCCGAGTAGTAATCGCCAGGTTCAAATGAAGATTTGACTTGGAGATAGGGGGTACTTGTAACCGACTCTATCTAAATCCCATAGCTGCTTGAACTGCTCGGAGTTTGGATGTAGAACTCCTTTGGAGATTCTAGTAACGATCACATGTTGCGTGATTGCCGAAGGGCTGGATGGATGCTTGTCGCGATCTCGAGGTTGGAAATCGACCACTACAGATGCCCCCTCTGCTTCTCTCTTTGTTAGGAGGCCGGGAACATGCCCTGGGGGCTATGTGCTTCCGGAGACTCCGAGAAAAAGAGGGGAGCGAATCCCTTGAGCCATGACTCGGGCTCCTGGTGTCGCTTCAGCTTTTGGCCGTTTGTGGTGTGCCTTTCCAGGATGGCAGAGTCTTAAATGCGCATCCCATTCGCTGCTACATCTGTCAGGTAACCGTCGCTTTTTGAAGGGACGTGACGCTCGAGGGGTGCAGCAAATCAAGCGCGACGGTCGGATTCGATCCGTGGCGATGCGTGTAGGCTTCTGATCAAGCGGAAGGGAAAGTATGCGAGAGATTTGAGCGTTTAAAAGCATCTCTCTCAAACCATCAAACTCTGGAGATTGTCCCCAAACTGCTGAATCTTCATCCTGTCGTCATCTTCATCAATGTGATCTTTCTGTCCCCAAATCTTCCTCACTCCATCTTCTTCTTCAGAGATGACAAAGGGAGGAAAATCTGGCGCTATCGGCGATGCGAGCGAGGACAATCCTATAGCAGAGAAAAAAGTGAAGAGATTCTAATTTCGAAGCAGGGCCGACATAAATTTTGACCCGAAGACCACTAAGCTTCATGGGCAGGAGGAGTTAGATGAGTACCTGGCGAAGAGTTCTATTGCTTCTTGAGGAGCTTCCCGTCCTGATCAGCCACGGTATACGATCCTTTGCCTCTTCGAGCGATGATGGTATAGGAACCCTCCCAGTTAGGCCTGAGCTTTCCTTGATCCTTTGTGGTGTAGTCTGAATTATGCGCTTCAGGACCAAATGTTCGACTTGAAGGGGCCGTTTGTTTCGCGTAAAACTCTGTAATTCGTAAATGACTTACTACCCGTTACAATTATGGCGTTTGTTTGGACCGTAATTCGTAAAAGACTTACGTAACTCAACTAACACTCACTTGCAACCCAGTTACCACTCACTTACAGCCCAGTTACAGTTAATTTTGTGGTCATACAAATTTGCAATATTTTTTTATATTAATATTAATATTTTTTAATATTTAATTTTTTTAATATTTATTTGTAGTATTAAAACTTTTAAAATTGTAAAATAGTTAATTTTGTGGTCAACTTTTTCACTTACGACTTATACATTACGACAATCAAACACCGTAAAGTACAATACACTTTCCCATTTTACAATTTTATATTACCAACCAAACACCGTAAAATTTACATACATGTAACTCATTTACATTGTAAAAGATTTTACCAATTACAACTACGAATTACGGCCAGTTACGACAACCAAACAGACCCGAAATTCGCAACTCTTCACCTTTTTGTAATGCGCGGTCTGGATCTGCTGTTGGTATGCTGTGATGCGGATCTGGGTTTGTTGTCGCTTTTTCTCTAACTGATCTAAGATTAGGTGAAGTTGTGCATCATTTTGGTCTCGATCAACCCCTCTCACGCGGAGTGTCAGCATGCTGAAGTCGACTGAGATGATCGCTTCCATTCAATATGCCAATGAGAACAGAGTTTCACCCGTCGGGATGCGCTTGGTGGTCTTGTAGCCCTAGTGCACTCTGGGGAGTTTCTTGGCCCATATCCCCTTTGCTCTGTCCAAGCTTTTGCACAGGTTGTCGAGGATGATACGATTGATTAGCCTGACCATTGCCTTGAGGACAATAGGGCGTGGAGAATCAGTGGGCGATCTTATACTTGGCGCAGAAGCTGGCTACTTGCTTGCTAGCAAAGTTTGTCCCGTTATCGGAGATAATGGTGTGAGAGAGTCCGAAGTGACACAATGTTTTGCCAAAGAAATTTGACAACCTATTGTCTAGTGACTTCGGAGAGTGGCACCACCTCGACCCATTTGATGAAGTAGTTGGTGACTACTAGTAGGACCGTAACTGAGGTTATGCTCGGGGGAGTGGACCAACTACGTCTAACCCCTATTGCATGAAGGGCTAAGGACTCCACAAAGTGTGGAGGTCAGTGAAAGTACACCTATCTAGAGGGGGGTGAATAAGTGTAATGCTAATTCAGGACAAATATTGCAGAATTAAAACTAAATGTTAAACACACACTATGTGTAACTAAGAATGAGTTCGAATTCCCCGTGAAGGGCTCTGGAACTTCTCCTCACTATTCCTCTAAATTACGAGTTGAGGTGCTTCAATAGCTCTCTTGGTTAAACACAAATGTGAGCACATAAACAATATTAAGCATGTATATGTATGAGCAATAATAACAATGTAAGATATAAAGAGTTGAGAGAAAGATCCAAACGCAAACACGAAGATATGTTTCGAGGTTCGAGCTACCACTCTACGTCCTCGCCTTCACACAAAAGGATTTCAACTATCCATTATAGGATCTTCCACAATGGGACCTCAATTGAGGAATTACAATGATACAAACAAGTACACATTTTCATCTTTGTCACACCTCTACACAAGAGGGTAGGCACAAAGTAAGAAAAAATTACAACTTGGTGATCACAAAGATCACAAATAATGACTTGGTGATCTCAAAAGATCACAAAAACATCTCTCATAAACAAGATCCTAGATGATAGATTTACAATAAAGAAATCAAGTATGTGAGTGCACAAAGTTTTTTAAAAAGAAAACACAAAGAAAACACTTGGGAAAAACTCTTGAATGAATAGAGAAATGAAGGACAAGAAACTAGATTCCTAAAACTTGTTTTCTTTTAATTTTTCAAAACTTTGAAACAAAATAAAGATATATAATTTGAAGCTCTGAAACTTGTTTTGAAAACTTGTTAAAAACTCTGTAGAAGATAGGAATTTTGGCTCTCAAAAATCTTGTAGAAAATTGGCTCTAAAACCTCATATTTATAGGGGTTCAGAATTATAGCCGTTGGAGGCTGAACCCAGGCCAGAATGGCATGTCGGTCGACCGTCTGATCGATCGGCCAACGGTCACTGTTGGGGTTGCCGGTCGACCGCCCCTAGGTCACAGAGACTTTTTCTCTGTCAGTCGACTGCTCTGTCGACCGGCCAAACCCGAGGCTAGAGCTGAGCCAGTCGATCGACCGATCCTTGCTACGGTTGACTGGTCGGTCGACCAAGCCAAGGCTATGGGCTTGTGCACGTTTTTGTGCACGTCAGCCGATCGGCCGAGCCAAACTTCGGTTGACCGGTCGGTCGGCTGACAATAGCCCAAAAATAGGATATATAGGGTTAAAAATCTGGACTTAAAAACACGTATAAATTCCAACAATACTCCATAAATTCCACAAAAATAAGTTCATGTAAATATTTTAAAGTACAAATATGTGATAAAAAATCAACACATATTACAAACAATTTGAACTATTTTTGAGGCATAGAAATTAAGCATAAATCAAAAATCATATTTTCAAAAATCTAACTTTGAAATGGAAAACCGATTTCTTTAAAACTTATATAGATATAAAAATAAGATATTGAAACACTTTGAAGAATAGTGTGTATGGATAGAATCTAATACACATAGTAAATGATATATCTTTGTTTTTTACAATAAATATCAAAATAAGTTTTGATAAAAAACAAAACTTAAACACATGACCTAGATACATCAAAGTAAGTTTTTCTAAACATATAAGAACATCAATGTATATGGATGAAATCCAACATACATATAAATCATGTAAAACTTCTTTTGATGAAATCTATTCATGAAACTAAAAGATGTATACTTGATATATTAAAGACTTACAACCATATACATCATAAACTAAAACACATAGAAATAAGTTGTTCTAAACAATAAAGCTCTAATATGTGTAGATAGAATCCAACACATATATAAACCATGAAACTTATTCTATGTAGATATAAAACATATAAACTTGAACTTTTTAAACTAAAACAGTTAAACCGAAAATTAAAACTATATGTTTGTGTGTGTATATATATACTTGAGCAACTCAAAGCTAGACTATCCATACACATGATCTAAACTAAAACAAACCTAGAGGATTTTCGTCTAGGTACGCTCCAAAGAGCGATGACTCCATCTCGAGTTCTTGACGCGATCTTGAAGCGCGAGCTCTTGAATCAACTCGTGACAACTTCGAAACTTGACTCACGTTTTTGTTGAAGCTACACCCCAACTTTGATCTTGACCTATATTTAAATCTTAGTAAACACAAGATCATTAGAAACATAACTTCATAAGTTAGTCATCATCAAAACTAAGGTGAAAGGCTTTCGGGTCAACAATCTCCCTTTTTTGATGATGACAAAATTTATGGGGTTATCTATGCATGGATTAAGGAAAAGCTTCATAGAAGCTCCCCCTTAACTCATGCATAATAATAAAACATATAGATATTTAATAAAAGCGCATGATACCAAACATAATGATCACACAGACATGCAATGTTAGTTCTAGGTACCAAATGTATGCAAAATCTTGATACCAATTTCAAATGAGTATGCAATGTAAGCTTGTGATACCAATACTCTTGATACCAATTTTAACAATTGAAAATATGCAATACCGATTGAAATTATAATATCAAATGAATATAAATGAGCTCTTGATACCAATGAACCAATATTAGCTATAGATATCAAAACTAAAATATGATATCAAAACACTATATATGCATAAAACTATAACATGCATATATAAACTTTCTCAAATAATTCTCCTCTTTTTTGTCACTCATCAACAGAAGGTGAAGAAAAACAAGATAATATATGTGCGATATGAATCCATGAAGAGGAGAGACTATCATGAACTCTCCATGCATACATGCATTACATGAAGAAAGGGATAATTAAACCCTAACGATATAAGCATAATATATAATGTATAGATGGAGATGTTAAGCTTACCATACACATGTGTACCATATAAAGAAAAGATGTCAAACTCTTCTTTATATACTGCACTCATCATGAATCTATGTATAGAGGAGATGTTAAGCTTCCCTTGCATACAAGCAGTACACAAACAACAACAACTAAGCCATTTGTCCTAAGTATTTGGGGTAGGCTACATGAACCAAAAAGAATTACGCCGGATCAGACACATGGATCAGCTTTCTCCACTCATTCCTATTGAGCAATATGTCTTCACTAAGACCTTTAGCCTCTATATCTTGTCGTATTACCTCCATCCATGTTTTCTTCGGTCTCCCCTGCGCTCTTTTAACTTGCCCTAAATTGATACGTTATACTCGTCGGACTGGTGCATCTGTAGGTCTACGTCGCACATGACCAAACCATCGCAGACGGTTTTCTCTCATCTTCTCTTCTATAGAGGCTACAACTATCTTAGTACGAATATCCTCATTTCTCACCTTATCTCTCCGCGTGTTATCATACATCCAACGAAGCATGCACATCTCTGCTACACTCATCTTCTGGGCATGATATCTCTTTATAGCCCAACTTCTGAGCCATATAACAAAGCTGGCCTAATAGTAGTCCGATAAAACTTTTCCTTCAACTATAACGGAACGTTACGATCACATAAAACTCCTGTTGCTCTCCTCCATTTCAACCAGCCGGCTTGGATCCTATGGTGGATATCACTATCGATCTCCCCATCTTTCTAGATAATAGAACCCAAGTACTTAAAATGACTGCTCATTGGTATTTCTTGAAAAACAATTAAAACAAATTTTGATACCACTGGAAACTAAAAACATATGAAATGCTAATTTGAATGTAAAATCAAGAATTTTCCTCTCTTTTTGAAATACCAATGAAATCAGTGCATAAGCTTGTAAAAGATACCAATTTACCATTTTAGAATTAAATCAAGCTTAGCATAAAACAATTTGTACTATAAAACATATATGTATAAACATTTTAATCTAGCATAAGAAATCATATATATATATATATGTATGTAAGATCAAAGCAATTGAAATATGATGCATACATATATAAGAAAACATGAATATTCAAAAATAAAATATTATTAAAATTATATTTATCTCATAACATCCATCCTTTCATGTACATGTTTTAAAAAGATATTCATTAAGAGCATACAAGATATGGCCCAACCAACCGCCCTTATGAGGTAGAAGTTTTCAAAAATAATATTTTGAAATAATTTAGTATAGATTAAAAACTCTATCAATTGAAAAATAATGAACTAGTTTTAAAGTAAATTTAAAAACTAGTACGAAATCCTTCAAACAAGTAATAAAACATATTTATATCCATGAAAACAAGCTAACTACACGAAAATTGACACTCAAAGAATTATGAAGTACATAGATTCTCATGAATCCAAAATCATGAGTAAACACAAAATATAGTGCACAAAAATCATGTAATAAATATAATCGTGGAGATTAAACAATGAAGCTCAATTTCATCAAAAACAAATATGAAATTCTTTTTTTCATGAACATGAAAGCATAAAACATGAAAAATTCTATCTTTATCAAGAATTGAATAAACTTCAAGGCATATGTATATTTTGTCAAGACTAAAGCGTTCATATTTATCCAAACATGAATTGAGTCCATAAAATAGTACATGGCATATAAAGCAAGTGACTCAAGGATAGAATATGTATATCATATAGTTATGATCAAAATTTAAATATACATGAAGCTAAACCATTTTCATGAAAATGTACAAAGGTGATATAAAAACAAATAAAGAATACAAGTGTAAATTCAAGAATCATCAAAACTAGGTTACAAATACATGTAACGAGTACACATGAGCAATAAAGCACCCAAACATAATAATCAAGTGTAGCTCACTAATTGTACAAGTATAATCACAAGTTTTAACAAACATTACATCTAATCAAGTAATCAAAATATGAAGCATACTAACACCAAAACATGGTTGTGAAATCATTAGTGTAAATATAAGTATTTTTAACACTAAGATATACACAATAGCTAAACAATAATTGAGAACACAAAGATATGAATTCATATGAACATATGTGTAATTCAAATACTATATATGTATATCACAAGTTTAATAATCATTGCATTTAGTCCTAATGAGCATGAAAACCATAATATGCTAAAAACATCCAATTAAACAAGCATATAAAAATAAGCATGACATGAGAATAGAGAAAGTTACCAACTAGTCTCTATATCTCTACAAACTTGGTGGTCTTTCCACCAAATTTTTTGATAGTGATGCATCCAATGTTTGTTCATTTGAGCTCAAACACATCCACCACCAAGGCACCAAATCTCACGTATTGTGAGAGCCCACACTTACATCAAATGCAATAGGAGTGAATTTTGGTACCAAAACTTTCTTGGGTCCATGGGGGTTGGTAGCTCTCTTAACCCAAACATTCTTACTTGCAAAATTTAAATCATTTAACTTATCATAACAAATTTTGTAAGGTGGCATGTACAACATACAAAGAATCATGTGTGTGAGTATGATGAGCATGTGTATGTTGTGAAGGGTGTGCATGAAAATGTGGAGCATGTTTCTTTGAAACATGGATTCAAATCTTGTGTGGTTCATGACACATTGGCTCAAAGTGGAGCCTAAACAATCAACACTCTTCTTCAAAATACAAATATCATTTTCAATAATATAAGAAGATGTGGTGCAAGTATGAGAAACAAAATTCTTTTCACAGGAAGATGAAGTTATAGTAGCATGGCAAACCTGAGAATCAAAATTATTTTTCAAAAAACTTTTTCTTTTGAAATACAATCTAATTTCTTGGAAATCAAAACTATTTTGTTTTTCAAAGAATTGTTCTCTTTTAATACAAAATTAAGTTTTGTAGACAAAACATTATTTTTCTTCAAAACATCAAAATTATTTTATTCTTTAAAATTTCATTTTCTTTTAAAATAAGATCAAGTTGAGTTTTCAAAGAATCCCTTTCATTTGAAACCTCAACTTTCTCTTTCAAAATCAAATCAAGTTTTAAAGATAAAGAATCATTTTCATTTGAAATCTCCTCTTTTTCTTTCAAAACACAATCAATCTAGAAGTCAAAAACTCATTTTCTTCATTTTTAAACTCATTTTCTTCAACAATTTGTATTTTTCTTACAAGTTTTCACAAAACATGAAAATCTATTCATTTAAAGCATGTGTATCCATGCTATCATGATCATCATTGGAAGAGCTAGCACAATCATCAAGATGAGTGTCTGAAGTTACCTCAAGGGAGTCATTCCCTTGGACCATATAGCACGCTTCGTCAGATTCATCTACTATGGGTTATCTTTCAACATCGTGTGAAGCTTGTTCCTTAGGAGAGATGAAAGTGTTCCACACTGTAAAAGCGGAATCGCAATGAGAAATTATACATAAGTAATCTTTGTTTAGTGATTGCCTAAGTGCAATCAAGACTGTGCATTAATCTCAATATACTTGCCATTATTAATATAAGAACTTTTAGTGGTGGCAAGGTAAACATGCAATCTTAGGGCTCTGAGGTAAGCACTCATTTTAAATTTTCACATGTCAATGTTGGAAACGTCAAACATGGGTGGTGCAAGATAATCCATGAGTGAAAACTATTATGTGTGCAAAACAAATAACTAGATTAGCAAATGAGGATCACACTCCTAGGTGGTTAAACCAAATATCAAGAGCGTTAGCTCTGATACCAATTGAAAGTACACCTAGAGGGGGATGAATATGTGTAGTGCTAATCTAGGACAAATAATGTGAAATTAAAACTAAATGCTAAACACATACTATGTGTAACCAAGAGTGAGTCCGAATTCCCCGTGAAGGGCTCTGGATCTTCTTCTCACTATTCCTCTAAATTACGAGTTGGGGGTGCTTCAATAGCTCTCTTGGTTAAACACAAGTATGAGCACACAAACAATATCAAGTATGTATATGTATGAGCAAAAATAACAATGCAAGATATAAAGAGTTGAGAGTTGAGAGAAAGATTCAACACAAACAACAAGATATGTTTCGAGATTCGAGTCACCGCTTTACGTCCCTGCTTTCACACAGAAGGATTTCAACTATCCACTATAGGATCTTTTACAAAGAGACCTCCACCGAGGATTACAATGATACAAATAAGGAGTACACAACTCCAACTCTCTCACACCTCTACACAAGAGGGTAGGCACAAAGTAAAAAAAGATTACAACTTGGTGATCACAAAGATCACAAACAATGACTTGGCGATCTCAAAAGATCACAAACAAAATCACTTCTCATAAACAAGATCCTAGAGGATAGATTTGCAATGAAGAGCTCAAGTATGTGAGTGCACAATGTTTTTGAAAAAGAAAACACAAAAAAATACTTGAAAAAAACTCTTGAATTGATAGAGAAATGAAGAATAAGAAATTAGCTTACCAAAAGTTTTTTCTTTTGATTTTCCAAAATTTTGAAACAAATAAAGATATATAATTTAGCTATAAAACTTGTTATGAAAATTTGTTAAAAACTCTGTAAAAGGTAGAAATTTTGGCTCTCAAAAATCTTATAGAAAACTGGCCCCAAAACCCCATATTTATATGGGTTCAGAAGTTTAGCCGTTAAAGGCTGAACCCAGGTCAGAATGGCCTGTCGGTCGACTGGCCAACGGTCAGATTTCGTTGGGATTACCGGTTGACCTCCTGGTCGACTGCCCCTAGGCCACAGAGGGACTTTCTCTCTGTCAGTCGGTCGCTCGGTCGACCGGCCAAACCCGAGGCTGGAGCTGAGCCAGCCGGTCGACCGTTTCTTGCTACAGTCGACCGAGCCAAGGCTATGGGCTTGTGCACGTTTCTGTGCATGCCGGTCGACCACTCGGTCGACCGAGCCGGGCTTCGGTCGACTGGTCGGTCGGCCAACATCAACCCAAAAACAGGATATATAGGGTTAAAAATCTGGACTTAAAAACACCTATAAATTCTAACAAAACTCCATAAATTTCATAAAAATAAGTTCATGTAAATATTTTGAAGCACAAATATGAGTGATCAAAAATTAAGACATATTACAAACAATTTGAACTATTTTTGAGGCATAGAAATTAAGCATAAGCCAAAAATCATATTTTTCAAAAATCACACTTTGAAATGGAAAACTGATTTCTCTAAAACTTATATAGATACAAAAACAACATATTGAAACACTTTGAAGCATAATGTGTATGGATATAATCCAATACGCATAGTAAATGATATATCCTTATTTTTGATAATAAAAATCAAAACAAGTTTTGATAAAAAAACAAAACTTAAACGCATGACGTAGATACATCAAAGTAAGTTTTTCTAAATATATAAGAACATCAATGTATATGGATGAAATTCGATATACATATAAACTATGTAAAACTTCTTTTGATGAAATCTATTCATGAAACTAAAAGATGTATACTTGATATATTAAAGACTTAAAACCATATACATCATAAACCAAAACACATAAAATAAATTTTTCTAAACAATAAAGCTCTAATATGTGTAGATAGAATCCAACATATATATAAACCATGAAACTTATTCTATGTAGATATAAAACATGTAAACTTGAACTTTTTAAACTAAAACGGTTAAACTGAAAACCAAAACTATAAACATGTGTGTGTATATATATTTGAGCAACTTGAAGCTAGACTATCCTTACACAAGATATAAACTAAAACAAACCTAGATGATTTTGGTCTAGGCACGATCCAAAGAGCGATGATTCCATCTCGAGTTCTTAACGCGATCTTGAAGCACGAACTCTTGAATCAACTCGTGATAGCTTCGAAACTTGACTTCACGTCTTTGTTGAGGCTACACACCAACTATGATCTTGACCTATATCTGAATCTCAATAAACACAAGATTATTAGAAACATAACTTCATAAGTTAGTCATCATCAAAACTAAGGTGAAAGGCCTTTGGGCCAATAGTCAGTACTTAGTCTATTCGATGCTAAGCGAATCTCTGATACTGCGAGCACTTCTTCTCATAATCCTTGGCGTCGTCAAACATCTTGGGCCAGTAATACCCTTGATTGATGACCTTATGAGAGAGGGAGCGGCCTCCCGAATGATTCTCACAGTCGCCACCATGGATTTCCAGCATCACTCTTTGAGTTTCGTCTGGTCCAAAACACCTCAGATAAGCGTCAGCATGAAGCTTGAACTTAGACTTTTTGTATTAGACGTCTCGTGGAGCGTGTATCTGGTGGCCAAGTGCAAGAGCTTCCGTGCCTCTGCTCTGTTGTCAGAGAGTTCCCATCCTTCATATAAGCAATGATAGGATCTCTCTATCCCGTGAGGTATCAAGGTGAACAACCTCTCTGATTGGTTGTTGGACACCCGACTTGGCAATGTGCTCGACGAGAATCTCCCGTCTGAACTGAAACTCTGTGGCTCTCCCTAGGTTGGTGAGTCAACGTGATTGTTTTCAGATCTGGGACCTATTTGAAGTCGCATCGTGGAATTTTAGACTTCAGTCCAAGGACCAAATGTACGTACTCCGCCATCCAAGCATCCCTTGCGATGTATTTACCGCTGACTTGGTTAACCACTAATGAGGAGTCGCACCCGAACTTCGAGCCCTGTCACCCCTAGTGTTATAGACGTTCGAAGTCCAGCTAGGATTGCCTCATACTCGGCTTCGTTGTTAGAGGTCGGGAAGCGAGGGTAAAAGATTTCTCGATTATAGATCCTTCTTGAGTGGCGAGGACAATCCGGATGCCTATCCCCGTGCTTTTTGAAGCTCCATCCACATTCAAAAACCATCCTTCCAGTTAGTCGCATTGCACTATGGCTTACAGGGTGAAGTCAGCAATAAAGTTCACCAAGACCTGCCCTTTGATTGTTGTCTTCGGCTCGTATCTGAGTGCATAGGGCCTCAGCTCAGATGCCCATTTCAATATTCGTCTTGTTGCTTCTGGATTCTCTATCACGCTTCTCAGAGGATGCTCCGTGAGAACCGTGATTGGGAAGGTTTGGAAGTAGTGCTTAACCTTCCTCGAGATGATGAAGAGAGCGAGCACCAACTTTTTTAGCCTTTGGTATCTAGTTTGTGGTCTATTCATAGAATGACTGATGTAGTACATCGAGCTTTTGGATGCCTTCGTCTTCACGAATAAGGGCTCCGCTCATGGCTGACTCCGAGACGGCTAGATAAAGGAACATATCTCCCAAGGTGGTTTTTGGACAAGAGTGGTGGTGAAGCCAGATTTCTCTTCAGACCTTGGAAAGCTGTCTCACATTCTTCGTTCCAATAGAAATCGGCCTCATTCTTCTTCAAGGCTTGAAAGAAAGACTTGCATTTGTCTGTGGATCGGGTGATGAATTGGTTCAAGGCAACGAGGCGTCCGTTCAGCACCTGGATCTCTATCACACATGTGGGCGACTTCATATTTAAGATGGCGGATATCTGATTGGGGTCAGCCTCGATACCCCGTTGAGTGACCAGATACCCTAAAAATTCCCGGAAGCAACCCCGAATATGCACTTCTCGGGATTTAGCTTCATCTTGTACTTCCACAAGAGGTCGAAAGCGTTACCCTAATGTTGGAGGTAATCCGTGCGCATGACACTTTTCACCAACATGTCGTCAACATACACTTCCATTGTACTTCTGATCTGATCCTTGAAGACTTTGTCAATCATCCGCTGGAAGGTGGCCATGGTGTTTTTGAGTCTAAAGGGCACCACCACCAGTAGTAAACACTGTCTTGTCTGATGGTGTATCTTGATTTGATTATACCCGGAGTAGGTGTCCATGAAACTGAGAAGTTCATGGCCCGTTGCTGCTAGCAGCTGTTCGATCCTCAGAAGGGGGAAGCTATCCTTT
The DNA here is from genome assembly GCA_038442645.1 of Agave tequilana. Lineage (NCBI taxonomy): Eukaryota > Viridiplantae > Streptophyta > Magnoliopsida > Asparagales > Asparagaceae > Agave > Agave tequilana. The sequence continues at coordinate 86,552 of JAVJIF010003095.1, forward strand.
GGGCAAACTTCATTGAGGTTAGTGAAGTCAAGCAGACCCTTCACTTGCCATTTTTCTTCTTCACGAGGACGGAATTGGAGAGCCAGTCAGGGTAGAATGTCTCGGATGAAGCCGGCCTATAGTAGGCGGTCAACTTCATTGTTTATGGCACGACTTTGTTCCTCGTTCATTCGCCTTGGCTTCTGCTTTACTGGCTTGGCTTCTGCCTTGATGGAGAGCTTATAGCAGATAACATCGGGATCGATTCCAGGCATATCGGTGGGAGCCACACGAATACATCCAAATTGTCCAACAAGAACTTTTTGAACAAGGCTTTTTTGAAAGGATGCAGCTTCGAACCGATTCGGAGGACCTGCTGTAGATGATGTAGATTTGTAAGAAACGACTCAGATTCCTCCTCGATCTTGCTGTCTGGGTCTCTCGACTCGATGGGTGAGTCGGGATCTGGATCCTTCGATTCGATAGGGAAGTTGGAGTATTGGCTTTCGCCATTCTATAATTACTACTGGTCAGCATTTCTCTTTTGCTTCTTATTCGTAGGGGAATCTTTTCAGAGACTGCTCGGGAGGTCTTTGTCATCCAGCTGGACTTCTTCCGGGCTACTACAACTATGGTTTTGGCCTTCGCCTGGTCACCCCCTATGTCGCCATTCCCGATGGTATGGGGGTACTTTAGAAGTTGATGATGAGTGGACAAGACAACTCTCATCATATGAGTCCATGGCCTCCTGAGGTTAGCGTTCTAGAAGATTCGACGTCACGGACGCAAAACTCTGTGACAACATTGTATGAATTCGCTCGGACAGGGAACATGATTGTTTTGGGTGAGTACGCTTTGCTCCCGTCAAATCCATAAAGAGGTGACAGGGTCTGAGGGGTCTGAGGAAGGATCATCTTTCAAACCAGCCTGGAGTGTTCTCCATCAGATCTAAGGCGTGTCCGTACAGAATGTTGATACTACTCCCCCCTTCGACCAAAATCTTTGACACTCGGCAACAATCAATATGCATTGTCACAACCAAGCATCGTGTAGGAAGTGTATGGCGTAGGCGTCGGCTTCCGAGAAGATTGGCTTGCCCAGTGGTGAAGGTGGGCGTGTCAATATTGCCAGATAGTTGTCCCTCTAGGCTTCACTGACATAAATGACCCTTCCCTTCAATGTGATGCCCTCTATTGGAGAGGTGCCGAAGATGGCATTCACCTCCTTGTACTGGATGAGGACGTTACTTGCTTGATCGTCTAGTGTTGGGAGTTTCCTTTGCACTTTAATCTCCTGAGGGTTGTCCAGGGTTGAGGATGAACTCTATGAGATATCCCTGATTAACCAGATCCTGGAGGTGTCGTCAGAGGGACTGACAGCCGACGATGAGATGACCCATCCCGTCATGAAAGGCGCAAAACTTCCTAGATCTGGGTCCCTTCGGGTTCTGCGAGAGCGGTCGACTCGATCGCCTGACCCAAGGCTGGTCTTTGATGGCATTAAACACATGGTCGATGGGAATCCTGAATGGAATAAGGTCAGGCTCTGCAGCGCTGTCCCTGTTCGATTTGTGTGTGCGTCGGGGTGGTTCATGGACAACGACAGAGCTGTGGTTTGGATTCTTCCTCGGGGGTAACTACTGCTTCGACTTCTCGCCCTCGAATCCTTGTTTAGGGGGTGATTGGTCGCACCCTGAGTTGCCTTTTCGATATGTATATACTTTTTGCGCCCCTACGAGAATGTCTCTCATCTTGGTGACATCGTTCTTCAGCAGATGCTTGTAAAATGAGAGGGTGACTTACAACCCAAATGAATGCAACGGTTACGTCTTCATTGTAGTTGTATATCAGAGCCATCTGTCTTTGAAAATAGTTGACGTAGTTCTTCAGGCTCTCCCCTGGCTTCATCCTAACCATGAGGAGATGGTTGTTCCTCTGAAACTCTCTCTGAGAAGCGAACTGATTATAAAAGGCATCGGTTACATTATCGAAACTTCGAAGCGAGTTCTTTGAGAGTGAGTAGAACCAATGATAGGCAGCGCTCTTGAGACCGGAAGGGAACATCCGATAGAGAAGAAGGTCGTCGTGAGCGTGAACCGTCATTTTGTCTTGGAACTGGCGGAGATGAAGAAGGGTGTCGGATGCTCCCGAGTAGCAGTCGAAGGAGGGCATCACAAATTTTCTCGAGAATTAGAGCGCGGTGATTCCTTCGACAGTGGTGAGTCGGAGGGCCTCAGTGCGCTATGCTTTATTCCCTTCGGAGATTGTTGGCTAAGTTAGTTGAGCCGCTTTTGAGCCAGATCCACAATGTCTTCAATGCGAGGGAACTTCAGGTTGTGGGGATGCTTTGAGTTCTCAGAACGCTCGTCATCATTGCGAGCCTCTGACCTGTTGCGCTTCAAGCTACGAATGGTTCGCGCGACTTCCTCGTCACGCTGTGGCGATCGGGGGAGTCCGAGCTCTTTCTTCTGCAGGTCTGGGAGACTGTGATTTTTGCAGTTTATCGACTTGCTTGAGGAGTCTGGTCTGGACACGAGTCACTGCGTCTTTTCAAGGGTAGCCGCCTCGCGGAGTCAACTCATCTCCGTTTGTTGCTCTTCTAACTGCTTCTGCAAGCTGGAAAGCATCTGGAGGAGTTGCTCGTTGGTGTCGGGGTTCAGGCACAGCAATAAGCACCCTCTGTGGCGAGTCGAAAGAAGATTAGGAATCTTCAGTGTCAGTGATGTGGACGTCAGATAGGTTGAGGTGACGACTTACAGCTCGACGACTTCAATAGCTTTATCCTTTCCTTTCGGAGAGGTAGGGGCTGGAGCCTGGGAGACGTTCTTCCTTGGTGGAGCCATGTTTGCAGTGCGAGGTTATTTTGAGGAGGGGTTAGGTTTTGAAAGTGGGAAAGATCTTCGAGTATGGACTAAAAAAAGCTCTCAATGAAAGCACCAAATGCAGTAGGTAATTTCTAGGAGAGTTATCCACGCACCAAACTGTAGAGATTGATGAATAAATCTTATAGATCAAGCCACAGCAAACACACAGATTTACGTGAAAACCCGAAAGGGAAAAATCACGGAGAAAGAGGGTTTCACTATAATTCAGAGAAGAATGGTGATTGCCTGATTTCGTGTGCTAGGGTTTTTGGGGTTGATTGATCGTCCCCTCTTCTCGTTGGAGGGGGTCTCATATTTATACAAGTGGGTGTCTTTAGATAGGATTATAGAGTTCTCTTCTAACTGAACATTTATTCACTCTTAACTGCTTATCTTGGAGGTGGTTAGAGCCAAACATCTTGATTTGAATTGATAGAGCACCTATTTGTCTTTATCCAGTGGTCTCCATCCTGCTGCCAATGTGATTGATTTGTTCCTGAGGAGTAACCGTCAGGTTCAAATGAAGATTTAGCTTGGAAATAGGGGTATTTGTAAGTGACTTTATCTCTATCCCATAACCACTTGAACTGCTCGGAGTTTGGATGAGATTAGAACTCTTCTGGAGATTCTGGAAACGGCTAAGTGTCGCGTGATTGCTCAAGGGCTGGATGGACGCGTGTCGCGATCTCGAGGAGGCAGGAAATCGACCACTACATAAAGCAAGGGTTTGATGTGAAAATGGAGCATGCAAGACATGATCAATGTACATGTGATACGGAACACTATTTTAGAGGTCCCTGCACAATCAGTGTTATGATTTTGAATATTTTTGTTCTTTCATCTCGATCATACACAGGTGTCAGTTCCATTCGGGATGAATGACAGTTGTCCATAGAATATTGGGTAACCGTGATTAAGAATTGTACATTCTGCCACTAAAACTGCGGTGGAGAGGATCATGGTTCTCTTCTGAAAGTATCAGGCTGTTCTCTTCTGAAAGTATCAGGCTGATCAGCTGATTCTATTTACTTTGCCAATGGTGGTTGCACAGGTTTTGAGTAGAATTTACTATATTATAGTGTTAGGAGGGCTTAGGCGGCAACCATGATTCCATGTATGGAACAGGGGTGCTATTAGCTCTTCTTGGACGAGACTTGCATGGTTGATTATAGTAACAGAGATCTGGTGCTGGTGAGCCATCCTCAAGGAACAGTTTTACCCTCTGGTTTGTGTGGATATATGACGTCATTGGTCTTTTGGATTTGACATGGATTTTGCATGCAAAGGTATTGTATTATTGAGATATTGGTTGGGGTTATATCTCTACAAGTGTTGATTTATTTGGAAACTAAACAAGGTAATTGTAGGTTGCGTTTTCAGCAAAGTCAATGGTCGTCTTGATTGCTTTCCTTTTATAAGGTATTGAGTGTTACAATCTTAATACATTGCATTTCCTTGCCAAATGAATTGAAAATATCCTAATGTGTTTTAACTTCAAATTGTTTAGTTAACATTCTCCCTACACTTTTGGCTACATGTTATGTGCGTGTAGATGATGTTTGGCATTCTAGAACAGTCCGTTACTTCATCCTCGAAAACTTCAAGTACACGTGGAAATAAACGCCATATGAAGCTTTTACTTCTTTGGGTTACCCTTTATGTCCTCTTGCTCATACGTTACAATCTTTTTCTAGCCAACTTTGCCATCCATCTGCATCTAGTCAGCTCATCGCCATCTCTGCATTATTGGCGGATCTGAAATATTTATCAAAATTGATGTTGAGATACCACTTTAAAAGGGAAGAGCACTCTACAGATTGCCTGCAGTTTCTCTTTCTTCCTTTTCCTCACGGGTTCAACTCTGCTGAATCCTAGAAACTATAGTTTTTTAAGGTTAGGGTTTCAATCAATTCTTAGAGGAGAGAATGTCTGGACCAAGCAAGTCTGAGCAAAGGAGGCCAGTTGATCTGCCACCATACCTAAACCTTAAGGTTAAGGCACAGGTAATAGACACTGTTTTTCTGTCATTAGGAGGTTGAGAGCTAGAGGTTGAGGTTATTTGAGGTAATTTAGTGTTTTGTGGTTAGCGTGACATTCTAAATGCGTTGTGATTTGTGTGATATTTTGAAAATTAGATTTAGCATCTGGTGAGTTACTCTTCTTAAATCAATCTTAAATTCATTTACTTATCTTTAGTAGTGTAGGAACAGATGTTGAAATTTGAAAGCATCATTTGTTGTGAAGAGGTCTGTATGTGGAGTTATGTTTGAAAGCAATTGAGTTAATTTTCCTTTATGACTCTCTTATGTATGCTTGCCGCAAATTAAAACATTTAAAACTGGACTTCAGTTTCTGTTTAAGCTTGTAAATGACATACTAGAACATGAACTGTGAAATAACATCATTTTAAGCTATCCTTTTGCTTGTCAAACAAGAAGTGTGAAACAACTACAGAACAATTATGTAGAATGAGAAAGAGATTTTTGTAGGATGGGTAAACATAACATGCATGTGGTTGAGGATGTACCTGTGCTTCTAGTTTATCAGGTTTAAATCTGGTCATAAGTAGTGGCACCTTTGTTTGGTTGTCTAAACTGAAGTCATTAATCTAGTTACTCTTGATGGTAGGCAGGCACAGGAAGAATTAGATGATGACATTTATATTTATGACAGCTTTAGCTTGGTTTGGCACAGTGAGTTGCTGCTTAATGGCCAGGTTATTTAAGACCACAAAAACTTTATTAGTATCACATGGAAATTAGTATTCTAACTATATATAATGTATTGACGGATGGTCTCCATGGGACAAAATGCATAATATGTATTTTCATTACCACCTTTTTACATACCTGACCACTTTTGGTTGAAGTTCTGAAGTCCTGTTTGTAGTGACGACTATCAGGTGAGAATATTTTATTCAAATTTGTGCCACCGCTTGCACTATTCTTTGATTGGAGGGGTACATGCCACCTTTGTCACTGCAATAGTGCAATAAACCAATGTAAGCAGTGCGGCTGATTAGGTAACCTTTAAGTGGTGCGTCCTTCAAGCTGCTGTGGTTAAGCAAGCACCTAGGCAGCTCTAGGCACCGAGACATCTGGAACCACCTAGTGCTTTTCTAAAGACTGCAACATATTGGAGGTTATACATGGGCTATAGGACATTTGAGTATTACCATTGGTTTGATAGAGCTTTACAGTCCTATGCTAGGTGTTTTTAGAGCCTCATATTTTTAGAAGTGAATTGGGGGGGGGGGGGGGGGGGTGGGGTTTGGGTGTTGGAATGAATTTAAATATTGTTTTACCCCAAAACATTTGGGTCACCTTCCACTTGATCCCCCCCCCCCCCCCCCCCCCCCCCCCCCCCCAAAAGCTATGTTCATTAAAAAAACAGCGACCTTGATTATTATAGTTTATTTGCACTCAATATCTAAGGTTGCTATTATTATCATTAAGTTTGCAATTTTATACATTATTGTGCAAATATTGGTAGGCATCTATTTGTTTGTTTGCATTTTACTATCTTTTAAAATAGAATTATGGTTTTATGGTTTTGGTGGTAGTCATTTTGACAAGCATAAGAGTAGCTGGTCCTACTTATTCATCAAATCATTACATGAATGAATAGGAGCCGCTAGGATTGCTATTGATTGCATAAAGAGAAAAACTTTATAACTTGCTCATTTTGCTGTTAAGTTTATTTTAATTACTAAAATTTGTATGCGAATACATCACAACTACTACGACTAAAATTTCACTAGCATATTTGGATCAATAACTTGCTTTTAGATGTTCTCCAAATTTGTACTCAATCTACAATTACTCTTATAGAATATTTTGTTTATAAGTTTTGCATTTATTAGTTTTGTTCAATCTTATCTGCATCTGCCCAGGGCTGCTTTCATAACAGCAGCTCCTATTTCTTCTCAATCCTCGACTGAATCCTTTTTAATAAACTGTTTCATAGGATGGGAATGAGGTCTTTTTCCGCATCAAGCGTAGCACCCAGCTGCGAAAGCTCATGAATGCCTACTGCGACAGGCAGTCTGTTGATTTCAACTCTATTGCCTTCCTCTTTGATGGTCGTAGGATCCGAGGAGAGCAGACCCCCGATGAAGTAAAATTTTGTCTAAAGCTCTTTACATTTCAGATATATTTACTTCCGGGACCTAGCCTTTCTTGTTTCTGATTAGAAAGTATAATAATACTGTTTTAAACTTGTTACAGCTCGAAATGGAAGATGGAGATGAGATTGATGCTATGCTGCACCAGACCGGTGGTTATCTGGGATATTAGGAGTGGTGGGAGCAGCTTTTGCTTGTTTAGTTTTCAAGGGGGTATAAAGTAAAAAATGTGGACATGAAATTGGACGTGTAGTTTGGTTCCAGTTCTTCTGTTTATCATGAATGAATCTGCCGTGATCTTTTCTCTAGTATTATCGGTCTCTCTTTTCCAACCTCTTCTCAGTCTGTTAATGGTCTTAGCATCTAAAACTTTCAGATTTATCTTCTTTGTTCACAGCCAGTGTTTGCTTTTGATGTCATAAGAAAGTTCTACTGTACATTGTATAAATTCTTAGGTTTGTTTGGTGGCCCTAACAGCTTGGTTCTACTATACTAATTTTATGCTGTCTTCTCCTCATCAGAACGTTTTAGATGTTGGTATTTGCGTGTTTGTTCGCTTTACATGTTACTTGCCTGATACTCTATTGTCCTTTTGAAGTTCCTCCAAGTTTTTGGCGAGTGGCTGTGAGACAAGTTGATTTGTGAGGGAGTAAACTATGACTATCCCAGTTCTTGAATGTACAGTGTGACATGAGATTATTGATTTGGATATGCTTGCGCTATTTTGCGCTATTTTGCTCATTGATTTGGACTGGCTCGATTAGTTTTGCAAGCGTATGCGCATGGGGAAAAAATGATGAAATATGGAGGAACGAAGCAGCAGCAACAAAATGCTAAATTCCTTGTTTATTTGTGTATAACTGAAGCACAAGTGCTGTGATCAGAATCCTCAGATTTGCCCAACCACTGTTGCAATAATCTACTGCAAATTGCAGGAGGGAACTTAGTTGTGTGGGGATCAAATGTGGTGCATTTACAGGTGAAGCAAAACTCACAGTGGATACTTAAAAAGAAGTTGGCCGTGGCCAAACAAACAGGCCCTAGGGCACCATCATGTAACTGGAGCTGCACTAATCAAATCAATTACAGATGGGAGTCCTCAAGAGTCCAACTGTCTTCGACTGTTAATGCTTTGGTTTGAATGAACTGCTGTTTCATTTCAATAATCAGGTAGCAACACAGGAGATGAGTCATTCTGGAACCTGAGTTGATTAGCTTCAGCCTGTTTCTGGATACAACAAGATTCCTCCAGGGATCAACTCTTACAATTCGTTTGATAGGAAAAACAATCACGAAAATAGGAAAAGAAAGGAAACGAAACAGAAAAGTCAGATCCAATGTTCTAAAACTAAAAATCTCTTAGTTACTTAATGAAGTAACCAGAAAAAAGAAAATGGGAAAATCTTGCTTGGCTATAATCAGACAAAAATCATCCAACTGTTGTCACTTAATGAAGTGAAGTATCTATTAAAATTAATATAGTTAAGAAGTCTCTTCTGTACAAGCCATCAAATCTGCTCCAAGCTGCAACCAGGGAAAAAAAGAACATGATATGAGACGGCAAATTAGACACTAAGATTGGTGACTCAACAATAGATGAGGAAAGCAAAGATTTGTCTTCTCCATACTTAGTGAACAGACTAACTTAAATACGACAACTAGTTTTTTCGTCTTAAATATTCTGGTATTCCACCTGGAATTAAACAACCAAGAACTTTGGGAGGTCAAGGAAAATGATATGCGTGAATCTAAAGCTTGCTGAATGGTGAATGGTGAAATCTCACAATTGAGCAGAGAGAGATACAACAGTATGCACTTGGACATCCTGGACTGCAACCTGAATCTAAAGATTGAAGAGAGAGCATTATATCACAGGTATCCAGTGAAAGAGAGCACTCTGTGGCTCTAAAGCAGACTTTATACAAACATCTCTTCAATCATTAGCAAGATAGACGACATGATGGAACGAGCGACACTAACAGCTAGATAAGTGGAGCATGACCAATGCATAGAAATATGCATGATCAGGGAACCCAGAGATAGAAACCTTTATGATTCTCGCCAATGGTAACCATTCGACCATAATAGCTGTTGATTTTTGCATGTTCCTTCGATCACTTTGTTCAAGAATGTCATCACTTGAGAATTAATATCAAGAAATAGTAGATGTCAAGTAGGAGAAAGGCAGAAGAAGTGAACTATATGAACTAAAGAAGGTACATGCTTCGCTCCAAATATGCGGAGGCCTCATAAAAGCTTCACTAGAGAAGAGATGTTGTCAACCCAATCTCCTCTTATGTTCTTCTGCTCCTTTGAGAGTTGTGTACAAATCCTGTTAGAATCTCGAGACCTCTTCTTTTTCTCTTTGACAAGAAAGATAGCTTCTTGACTTGCTGTAAAAAGGAGAAGCAAGCAATAATTCACAACAGGTGTCAAGAGCTGGTGTGAAAGTGAAGGCCGAAAATATGTCACAGGTCCATGGACCTGCTCGTATACAGAAGAGAAATGGCATGAAAACAGGATCTTCAGAAGCTGTAATTGTTGACTACAAGAACTGCGCTTTTAGCCACTCTCTGTTGTCCTTGTACTCTAAAGAGATGAGTGGAAGATACCAAGTGCCAACCAAGCATATTTTCCAATGCCAACCAAGCCTGAGTAGAATATCATTACCCCCATTGTTGCTCTAAAATGAGCAGTATGCTGGTTAACATTTCTATTGCCGTAGAATTTCATAAATTTCGGGACTGGGTAATAACTCTGAGGATATACAACTAGGTCATATTGTGCAGGAGTTGGTCTCTGGCCCTTGATATTTTCCTTCCTTCATCGACTCTTTCTCAGCAAGAGTCTTCACTTCTTTGAGCACCATCCCTTTTATTTCGGACTTTGTTGTGGTTTTGGAAATCTTTTGTGACTGCTCCTCTCGTGAAATCTTGGAAGTCATTCCTTCTGATTTATTGGAGCAAGTAGAACACGAATGTTGTGGTGAAGGGCCTTGCTTTTCACTATTAGATTATTGTTGGTATGAAACGTGTGTGCGAGCAAAACAGAAATCAGTGACGTAGCTAGTGATGTAGCTGAAATGTGTAAGATTTCACCAAAAAATACGATCGTGAGTAGGAAGATAGTTAAAACTGACAATGTGACAATTAGTTTTAAATAAAAATTGCAAGTGTAATTTGCACCGTTCTAATCTTAAATAAATCAATGCAAGCACTAAATTATGATGGCAAAGTTGTACTATTAGTGTTAACACAACAATTACAAGGACAACAGATCGCACAATCTCACTAGTATTTGTGACAGTAGAAAATTGATAAAACACTAGAGAATCGCTATTAAGACTTACTAGAGGATCACATCAACCTCAATGTTCTATTGTTGCGTAATTGGATGTGTAGCTCTGGTCTCCAAGAGTCCAACGCCTCAAGAATCACTCGAATCGGGCTCTGGATTACTGAGAAATGGCCCGAAAATGAAACCTGCACAGCAAACAGGTCTGTCTTCGACTTAACGGGTCTTCACTGTAGCGGAGATGTCCAGATTGCAAGCGGGTCGAGTTGACAATGTAGCAATCAGATTCAGGTCGGATTGATGCAGGTTTAAACTTGAGTTGTAAGTCGGGTCGAGTTCGGTTGTGATGGGTTGAGGGTTCAAACCCAAAACAACTCACTGTTGGATCTGGTTTAGATGTGACCGAGTTGGGCTTGGGTTGCTGCTGATGAGGGAGGGGAAGGAAAAAGGCGGCGGCAGAGCAGGATGCTGTCTCTCTTTAGAGCGGCCCTCTCGCGTTCACGAGCCGTCTCCACCTGTTGCTCGTCCAATTATCTTTAGAGGCTGGCGAGCATTTGGAGGAGTTGTCCTTCGGCGGTGAGGGTTTCATGTTCGTTGGTCTTTGCCTCCAGCGCAACAGTCGAAAAAGAGTGGTCTTCCCCATATCCTCAATGTGAACCTCGAGGTGGGGTGGATGAGTATCGATGGGCTCCGAGTCCCAACAACGATAGACTTGCCTTTAGAAGTGGTGGTAGTGGCGACACTCTTGCTTGGTGGAGTCATTTCATTTAGTGAGGCTTTTTGAGGAAGGATTTGGGAAAGGGAAGAGATTTTGAGTGTGGATTCAATATATATCTCAATGAAAGCAATAAAATGTGAAGAAAAATTCTCAGGGAATTTCTCCACACCACGAGTTGTAAGTGAGTTTAAGTGAATAGACAGATGTAAGCAATCACAGACAATAGAGAATTACGTGAAAACCTAAAAGGAAAAAAACTACAGAGAGAGAGAGAGAATTCACTATAGATCTGAGGATTATAATTAATTCAATAGGGAGATGCTGCGATTACAAGTTCTAAGGTTCTCATATAAACAGTCGTGAACCGTTAGAGTTGTTGGCTCAAGGGTACAATCATCGTTTTTGATTAAAAAACTCATGTAGTCATGAGGTACTAATCAAGTTCAAGAGTGTTTAAGTTTTCAGGGTTCAAGAGTTGTGATTTAGTTTCATTCTTACTCAAAGGAAGGTATTGAAGTACTTAAGTTAATTCAAGTATGAGGTTCAAGCTCGGACAATCAAAGCGTGAATTTTTGAAGAAGCCCACTTGAAGGAGACTTGAAGATTAGGGTGTTGAATTGATGCTTAAGAATACGTCACATACAAAAATGATTTTTATTTAGTTTTTGGTTTTTGATCAAACTTATTTTTTAAATAGTTTATTCATACATGTTCAATATTTTTTTTGTTACAATTTGTGTCTATACATATACATGTATTTCATAGTTTAAATCTAGCCAAAAACTATTTTTTTAATATAGTGTATTTAGAAATCAGGTAGCATTTTCAAAAACATCTTTATATTGATTTTCGGGCTAGGTTCGTCGACCGCCGTAGGTGCAGAGGTCTTCGCACAGCTCCAGGTCGACCGAGCAATCGATCGTATGTGCACACAGACATTAACATATATGTACACGTTTGTCGGCTGACCGATCGATCGACCTCCAAACCTAAGGGTGCTCTTTGTTTTTGGTTTGCGGTCGATCGACCTGTCAACTTACTGTAGTGCTAGAGCTTTCTTGCTCTCTATTTGTGTCTCGGTCTCTTGATCGGTCGAAGAACATGCAACGACTATTTTTGGACTAACATGTTGGTCGACCTGTCTCTGCTACATCGGTCGATCAGATGGTCAACCGGTGACCAGACTCTCCTACAGTAATGGATAGTTTTTTAATCTGATTGTTTTCTGACTTTTTCCCAATGGGTATTTTAGCTATTTTAGGGTTTAATCACTTGTCTTAAGCCTAAATCTCACCTCTAATAATATTTATCTATTGCCTATATATATGGGTAATTTATAGAGGATTATACAAGTTTTTTTTTATCAAGAGAAAACAAGTTTTACAAGAAAAATCAAGTTTTTGTTTTCAAGTTTTTCAAGTTTCAAGATCTCTCAATCCCAAATCAATTTCTACGAGTTTTAAGCTCTCAAGTTCATTCTTTTCAACTGATTTTTTTCTCTCACCCAAACTTTTTGAGCTTCTTTTCTCCATTCTATACTCTAGGAAGTTGTAAAGAAGAGTTTGTGATCGTTATAGCCGCCAAGAGCTTGTAAACTTCATTAGCTTTGTGCTTACCTCTTATGTAGAGATTTGAAGATTCGAGGTGGTGTTTCAAGTCTTGTGTAGACCGTTGTTATTGTGATTTCTTTGTGGAAATCCCAAGTAGATAGTGGAAATCTTTCATGCAGTGAAGGCAGGAACGTAGAGCGAGTGTCTCGAATTTCGATACAAATTCTTTGTATTTGCAATTGTCATTTCTCTCACTCTTGCTCATGCTTTATTGCTTTTACTTGTGTTATTGCTTTCTTTAATCTTTATACTTGCTGAAAGTACACCTAGAGGGGGGTGAATAGGTGTAGTGCAAATTTAAGACAAATAATGTGAAATTAAAAACTAATTGCTAACACACAAAGTGTAATTAAGAGTGAATCTGAATTTCCCCGTGAAGGGCTCTAAAACTTCTCCTTACGATTCCTCTAAATTAAGAGTTGAGGTGCTTTAATAGCTCTCTTGATTGAACACAAGTATAGGCATACACAATATCAAACATATAAAGATATGATGGTCAGCCCAAAGGCCCTTCACCTTAGTTTTGATGATGACTAACTTATGAAGTTAAGTTACTAATGATCTTGTGTTTATCTAGTTTCAGATATTGATCAAGATCTTAGCATGTGTTTAGCTTCAACAAAAGATTCAAAGTCAAGTTTTGAAGCTAACACATGTTGATTCAAGAGCTCACGTTTTAAAATCGCATCAGCTACTCAAAGAGGAGTCTAGCTCATGGATCGAGTTTGGATCAAGTCAAGATGGAGAAGAATATTTTTAAGAGAAGATTTTCAAGAATTGAGTCCATGTTTGTAAGTTTTAAGATTTTATTTTAGGATAAAATGTAAAGAATAGATTAGTTGTGGATTACTTAAGCTCATACACACACACATACGAAATTTATTTAGTGTTTTCACAAGAAATAGTTTTCGTTTTGGTTTTGGCTTCGAACTTCAAAGAATACATCTTTATGTTTCATGAATAGATTTCATCAAAACAAGTTTATATGGTTTATATGTGTGTATTGGATTTCATCCATACACATTGTTGCTTCATATTATCTAATAACTTATTTTGATGAGTTTATATCATATGTTTAAAGTTTTATATGTATTGGATCATTTTCATACACACTATACTTCAAATATGCTTAAATATCTTATTTTTTGTATTTGAATAAGTTTTGAAAAAAATCGATTTTTCATTTAGAAGCTAATTTTTGAAAAATAGGGTTTTCGGTTTAAGCTTTAACTTTTATACCTCAAAATAGTTTAAATTGTTTATAATATGTGTTGATTTTTGATCACGCATATTTGTGCTTCAAAGTATTTACATGAACCTATTTTTGTGAAATTTATGGGATTTAATAGAATTTTTAAGGGTTTTTACAAATCCAATTTTATATCTTTAAGAACCCTAATTTGGGTTGCTGGTGGTCGACGAACCAGGGCTCGATCGACTAGTTGATCGATCGATGTGCACAAGGACGTGCACAAGCCCTTGCCTTTAGGGCCGGTCGACCGAGCAGTCAACCGACTAGATCAAACCAACTCTCGGGTTTGGTCGGTCGACCGAGCGGTCGGTCGACCGGGTCGACCGACAGGGCAAGTGGCCTGGGGGCGATTGAACAATAACCCCAACAGTCATTTTTATGACCGTTGGCCAGTCGACTGGCCGGTCGATCGACATGTCAATCTGGCTATAATGGCTAGTTTTTGGACTGCCTATAAAGGGGACTTTTGGCCAGATTTGGGTAAGATTTTTGGAGAAGTTTTTGAGCTAGTTTTTCCTACCTTTCACAGAGTTTTTCCACATGTTTTAGAGCTTAACTTCCATATCAAAATGAGAGTTTATCAAGTGTGTTTCTGATCTTTTTCAAAAGGATTTTCTTAAGTTTTTCACCACAAGTTTTATCTAATTTTTCTCACACAAGATTGAGCTTTCTATTGCTATATTCATCCTATAGAGATCCTTATTGTGAGAGTGTTTGTTGGTGATCAAGAAAAGAAATCACCAGGTATTCCACCCCTTGTATTCGAGGAAGTTGTCGAGGTTGTGGCCTCGGCGAGTTCGTGCGTGTTGTTCTTGCGAGAACAAGTGAGGGACTTGAGGGTCCAAGAGTTCCTGACGGAGCTCGTTGTAAGTGTTGCAGCACTGAGTGATCTTACGAGATCGTTATAGTGGAAATTCTTCATAATGATGAAGGCGGGGACATAGAGCAAGTGGCTCGGACCTCGAAACAAATCTTTCGTGTTTGTGATTGCTCATCTCTCTCTCACTTGTTGTTTTATATCTTGCATGCTTATTATAATTGTGCTCATCTATTACATGCTAGATATTTCTTGTGCTTAATAGATTTATATGCTTGGGATTGATTGTGTGATCACACTTGTATTTCACCAAGAGAGCTATCGTTGCACCTCAACTCTTACTCTAGAAGAATCTTGAGGAGAGTCCAGAGCCTTCACCGGGAATTTGACCTCACTCTTTGGTTGTACGTTATGTGTTAGCCTAATAGTTTTTACTTTGCATAATAGTTTTTAATTCTACATTGATTGTGCATTTGATTAGCATGTCACCTATTCACCCCCCTCAATGTGACCAACAAGTGGTATCAGAGCTTGGTGCTCTTGATTTGGGTCTAACAACCTAGAGTTAAAGATCCTATTTTTGCTAATCACAATATTTGCACACACATGGATTTTCTTACACCTCCTATGGTTGATATTCTTAACCTCCAAACTTAAAAAATTAAGATGTCTATGTACCTCAAAACTCTAGGCATTCATGGTTATTTTGTCACCATTAAAATTCATATTTTGTTAATGACAAACATCTTGAGGCTAATGCAAAAGTCATTCTTATTCTAAAATCAACCCTAAATGATAAATATTTATCTAGAGTTTCTAACATTGAGTCGGCTTTTGTAGTTTGGAACGCTCTCATCACTCTCGGTGAATAAACGCCACATGATAAGGAGAGTGACTCGGATGATGGAAGTGATACTTCCAACATGCGCTACATGGTCCAAGGGGATGACCCCCTTGAGGTAAAATCCGAATCCAAGCTTGATAAGATGATAATATGTCATATGATGATCTTGCATTGCTTTGTAAGATGTTTCTCAATAAATATGATTTGTTAGAAGTAGAAAACAAAAGATTGAAAATGATTTTGTTTTAAAAGAAAAGGATTCTCTTCAAAATAATCTTGACGTTGATTCAAAAGAAAACGAATCATTGAAAAATCAAGTTATTTTTATTTTTAAAGAAAAAGATATTACTTTAAATGAAAATAATTCTTTGAAAAAGAAAATTATTTTAAAAGAAAAAGAAAATATTTCCAGAGTGAAAAATGATTTTTGTGATTTTTATTTGTATATCTAAAACAAAGTAAAACGAGAAAGAAAACCCATGGCTACTAACTAGTAATGGCTCCACTAACATGCTAACCTCTTAGTGATAGTTGCCTCACATGTATCCTTGACCATCACTAGTCCTTGGTTCAAGAGCGTTTCAAAGCATGACCCATAAGATAACTCATCACATCCATACTCAACAAACAAGTGCAAGTTTCACTTAAATTATCAAAACTAAGTAAGAGTAAACATGGAGTAAAGTAATGTTAGCTTGTTAGAGTGTTAGGATGTTAGAGTGTTAGAATCCATCATCATGAGCCATCAATGACTCTTGCAAGAGTAAGGCCAAGTAGAGACTATTAGATTCATGTAGATTATCAAGTAAGAAGTTAGCAAGTTAGTGGTTAGTAGTTAGTTTCCATGAGAGAAAATTAGCTAAGCATGTAAAAGGAGTTACAGAGAAGAAAACAAGGAGAGGTAAAGAGAGAATCATTCATAGATTGTCACCTTCCATTACAAGCACTCTTGCTTTCCAACCATGTACCACTCTCTCCATTACAAGATCTACAAGAAATAGAAAATACAAAGAGGAAGAAGGATAACAACTAACTTAAACTACCTTAAACTACAACATGGAAAAGAAAATCCTAACTGTGTATATCTCTCTCTAAAGAACACCAAAGAGGAATTTATAGGCACCAGGAGAAAGGGGCCAGGGGACAATCCCTGGCCCGATGTACTGGCGCAACGATGCCAAAAAGTGGCAGAAGTCGCATTTTCGCGGTTGTACTAGGGTGGCGCGCGCAGCGCCACTTGCTACGCGTTGCCCGCTTGTTCCCCTGTCGGCTGTACTTCCTGGAATTCAGATTTGGGCCCCCAGTTTTGATGAAACCACCCTCCAAGGTTTCTCATATTTCTCATTCTCGGTCGACTTGTTGATCGATCGATGTGCACAAGGACGTGCACAAGTCCTTGCCTTTAGGGCTGATCGACTGAGTAGTCGACCGACTGGATCAAACCAACTCTCCGGTTTGGTCAGTCGATTGAGCGATCACCGACAAGGCAAGTGGCCTGGGGGCGATCTACCGGCAACCCCAACGGTCATTTTTATGACCATTGGCCGGTCGACCGGTCGGTCGACCGACAGGTCAATCTGGTTGTAATGGCTAGTTTTTAAACTGCCTATAAAAGAGGACTTTTGGCCAGATTTTGGGTAAGATTTTTGGAGAAGTTTTAGAGCTAGTTTCTCCTACCTTCCACAGAGTTTTCTCCACATGTTTTAGAGCTTAACTTCCATATCAAAAGGAGAGTTTATCAAGAGTGTTTTCTTGTTTTTTTTTCAAAAGGATTTTCTTGAGTTTTCCACCACAAGTTATATCTAGTTTTTCTCATACAAGTTTGAGCTTTCCATTGCTATTTTCATCCTATAGGGGTCCTTGTTGTGAGAGTGTTTGATAGTGATCAAGAGAAGAGATCACCAAGTATTCCACCCCTTATATTAGAGGAAGTTGTAAAGGTTGCGGCCATGGCGAGCTTGCGGGTTCGCGTGTGTTGTTCTTGCGGGAACAAGTGAGGGACTACGGGTCCAAGAGTTCTTGAGGGAGCTCGTTGTAGGTATTGCGACACCGAGTGATCTTGTTGGATCGTTATAGTGGAAATCCTTCATAGTGATGAAGGTGGAGATGTAGAGCAAGTGGCTTGAACCTCGAAACAAATCTACCGTATTTGCGATTGCTCATCTCTCTCTCTCACTTGTTGTTTTATATCTTGCATGCTTATTATAATTGTGCTTATCTATTACATGCTTGATATTGATTGTGCTTAATAAATTTATATGCTTAGCATTGATTGTGTGCTCACACTTGTATTTAACCAAGAGAGCTATCGTTGCCCCTCAATTCTTAATTTAGAGGAATCTTGAGGAGAAGTCCAGAGCCCTTCACTGGGAATTCGGCTTCACCCTTTGGTTATATGTTGTGTGTTAGCCTAATAATTTTTAATTTGCATAATAGTTTTTAATTCCGCATTGTTTGTGCATTTGATTAGCACATCATCTATTCACCCCCCAGGTGACCTACAATGACAAAAAATAATGAAAGATTTAAAGAGTAGAGCGTTGAGAGATAGAAGATCAAACACAACACAAGGATATGTTTCGAGGTTTGAGCCACTGCTCTATGTTCCCGCCTTCACATTGAAGAATTTTTACTATGTCCACACTGGACCTTCCACAAAAGGACCTCCACCGAGGAATTACAACTTACACACTGGGAGTACACAACTCCAACTCTCTTCACACCTCTACACAAGAGGGTAGGTAAAAATCAAGGAAAAGATTACAACTTGGAGATCACTTAGATCACAAACGGTCTCTTGGTAATCACAAAGGATCACAAACAAAACACCTCTCACAAATAAGATCTTAGAGGATAGATTTGCAATGAAGAGCTCAAGTATGTGAGAAATCAAAGTGTTTGAAAAAGAAACACAAAAAAATATTTGGGAAAAACTTCTTGTTAGATGAGAAAACTGAAGAACAAAACTAGATTTCCCAAAACTTAATTTTCTTTGATTTTCTAAAACTTTGAAAACAAATATAGATTTGATTTTGAAGCTCTAAAACTTGTTTAAAAGCTTGCTTAAAAACTCTTAAGAAGATAGGTTATTTTGCTCTCAAAAATCTAAACAAAAATTGGCTGTTGGGGCTTAAAACCAGGCCAGTTGGTCGACTGGACAACGATCAATTATTCAACCGTTGGGGCTGTCGGTTGATCGTTCGGTCGATCGTACTCAAGACACAGCCCATCAGTCGACCAGGGCAAAAACCAGAGAGCAGGGCTCTCTTCGGTCGACCGGGCCAAAATCAGAAAGCAAGCTCTCTGGATCGGTCGACCGCACGTGATTGGTAGTGAAAAGTGCATTTTTATCATTATATTTACCATCACATTTTCATATTTTTTCCTATAATTCTGCACATTTACTAATATTTTATGATTTATTGTGTGCAGGCCTCGAAATATTAAAATAAAGAAATAAAGCTTAAAAAGAAGCCCAAAAGCCCATATTCAAGCCCAATGTAAAAGTTGCAAATATTAATTGCCAAAATTGCAAATACTAAGGGCAAAAGTTGCAAATACAAAGAAGAGGGAAGGATAGACTTCTATTCAACCCTAAACACTTGCAGGATGAGGATAAAAGCCAAAGAAGAGAGTGCAAAGATAAGAAAATTCATGGATAAAAGATTTGGGATCTAGTAACTTGCTTCCCAAGTTATATCCAAATCCAAAGATAAAGAGCTAGATCAAACTTCCAGAAGCAAACGCCCAGATGGACGGACCAGGAGAGGCCACGCGCCAAAGCGCGCGGCCAACCGACGCCACGTGGCCGCGGAAACGCGGCTTGGAGTTCGATAAGCCAGGGCAACAGGTTTCGTGGAGGAGTTCGATCTGGACTCTACTGCCTACTGCACCTATAAATACCCCTGCAGTGCAACCGAGAAGGGCACCCAGCGAAATACAGAGCCAAAAATTAGGGTTTTTAGGCTTTCTTCTAGTTTAGTTTTTCTTTTCTCTTTTGTAATTTTTATTTTTCCTTTTTGTAACTGAGAGGAGAGGATGTTTTCATGGAGGAAGGAGATCTACTTGCACTGAGGGTGACAATCGGTGTAAGTTTTGCTCTTCTTCTATTGTTAAATAAATCAACTCGAGGTTCGTTTTTTTTATGTTCTTTTATTCTTGTTTAATCTTGAGTTTCTTTTGTTCTTGTTTTCTTCTATTTTCTCTCTAATGTCTTGTGAACCATGAGACCCAATTGCGTTGAGACTGCCTAGCCGAAGAAGAGCCCTTGATGGCCTATGGAGATGAACAAACCTTCGTTAGTTTGTCTTTTATTTTCGTAGTGTAGATTAAGAAGGTGGACGATCCTATACGCCATACTTGTACGCCTTCCAAGACAAGGTAAGTCATCACGCGGATCAAAGGTAAGCAAGGTAGAAGAGGTATGTATGTATAGTTTTCTTTCTTTCTAATTCTAATTTAGATCTCCATCTCTCTCAAATTTACTTTTCACCTTCTCATTGTAAATATCATATACCATTGTAAATAATAAAAGAAAATAATTTTTAGAGAATCTTACTTAAACGCTTCCATCGCTAGTCCCTCCCTGAGGATCACGACATGCATAGCCACTGCTACCGCGGATTCGAATTGAGAACCTTGCACAACTTGTTCTAAATCTAATATTATTTATTTTGTGTGCAGGAAAAAACTCAATCAAAATTTTGGTGCCGTTGCCGGGGAGGGACGGTAAGTTTTCTCTAAAAAAAAATTATTAACTAATTCCTTTATTCTTTCTGTTTGCAGGTTTGGAGAACAGAAAACAGCAGCAAGGACATATAGCAACTCTGTGCCTCTGCCCTCGAAGGCAGAGCAGCAGAGCCTACTACCTTGCCGCGCAAACGCGGCAATAGCCGCGGATCCGCGGCAGTAGTAGAGAACTACTTACTGAATTTTCTGTAGGTTGCTGCAATCTGAAATTTGATTTGTCAGCTCTGTTATATTTGTTCTGTGATAAACTTGTATACTGCTAATTAATCAACAGTAAAATACTTGTTGAAAAAGATAAAAATTGATTAGACGTTTGCATTTTAGGCACGTGTCTTTTCAATTCATTTATTTTTACTGTTGAAGAGTGTTGGAGCAAGGTACGTTCGCATTGCATGTAGAATAGGACTCATCTCTTGGTTGATTTTCATTGCTTTGAGTGAATCTTATTTACATATCTTGTACACTTACACAAACTTATCTTAAGGGCACTAACCCATAACAAGATAAGGTGGGGATTTCATCACCCTTTCTTAGCCCAAAAATCATATCCCAAGCACTCACTAACCCAAGCCTAACTTAAAATTAGTAGACGTTGGCCCTAGGGACATCTCGGACTCAATTAGGAGATTATCCTAAGGGGGAACAGTGCTGAAGTTGACTCCTGCCAAATCAGTGTCTAGGAAGGGGATTGAGGGCCGAAAGCCCGAAGATTGGTGGTTATTTAATTAAGGAACGTCTTTGACGGAAAACCTCCCACCACTCTTGCCCTGACCTGGCTGATTAACTTGTGGTCAAAGTCTGCACCCTACCTCCCGTGGACAGTCTAACCAGTTAGGAGTCGTCTAGGTCATAGGTCTACCCTAACTTAGGTTAGAATTTTTTCTTTTTTGTTTGTTTTTTTGTTTTCTTTTTCTTTGTTGTGTTGGTGTGATATGGCATATAATAATAATTTTTCCAATTTTAATCCATATTACACACCTAACTATTTTCCGGATATTACCAACCCGGCATATCACAACTTTGACCAACCTAGTGTGCCGGAATGGTCTTATCCGAATGAATATAACCCATACCCCCCATCTTATGACCATAATTTTCATACTTTCAACTCTTCACAGAGTTCATGGGGTTTCGATTCCCCCGAGTCCAATTTTCAACCGACTTGTCCTCCATCTCCACCTTGTCCACAATATTCCCAAGATTCATACTCAGATCCACCCAGTCAGAATAGACTACCATCTATTCAGGAAATGATGAGTATGCATGAGTCCAAGCAACAATTACCATCAATCGTAGACATGATTATGCGTGAGTCCACCGACTCACAACTTCATCACGATTACACTTCATCCTTTCAAGTCCAATCACAACATGATGCACCTATCAACTATGAAAGGATGCTTGCAGCCATGACTCAGGCTAGATTAGCCCGTGATCATGATATAGATATGATGGTTCAATCTTTACGTTCTCACCGTTCGGCCATTTCTGATATCGCTACCACTCTCTTAGAGCCGACGAACCAAGTTGCTTTGGACAACAAGATTCTAATTCAGTGCCATCATGTGAACTTGCCGAAACTTCAAATTTTGATAACTTGGCAAGTTTTTCCTTTCCTGAAATAGAACTTGAGCATGAATATGATCATGATCTTCCACCCCCGGTGATTCAATGTTATTTACTGACTCAATAATGACTCTGATGTCTCCACCTGATTTTACTTTTCCCGAGTCAACATTGGATCCTGTGCCAATTCATCATGAATTTGAATCACCCATTTTTGATGATCATATTGAACTTGACCAATTGTGCAATTTTGAAAGTCCCATGGATAAATTGGCAAGTTCTCATTTTTATGATATTGAGCTGAATGAGATATGTGACCTAGATTCTCAAATCTGTGGTCAAGTTCAAATTCCCGAATCATTGTTGACTCCTGTTTTGTTACCCGACTTAGGTAATATTTTAGAGTCAGTTTTAGTTCCCACACCTATCATTCCTGAACTTGAATCACCAATATTGAGTCACATTCCATTATGGGAAGAATATTGTGGACTTAAGCTTCAACTTATTGATTTGGACCCACTTCCTGAACCTAGCCCGACTCCTAAACCATTACTTGATTTAAGTTTCTTTCCTGAGTCGGTATTCGTTCCCGTACTTCCCACGTCCAAGTCAATAATTCCATCTTTTCATACTCCATTTTGGGACAAGGAGGTTGACACAATTGACTCTGAAATTTATTATGAAATTTGGAAATTTGATGGGGTGGAAATTTTAAAAAATAATTATACATACATTTTAGTGGGTTATATAAGAAAAATTTCTGGTGGGTTTCACCAAATATTATGTTATCTTGATTGGGTAGCAACGCTTGGCCCAATTAGACCACCACCGGAACCACCACCTTAAGGTAACTTCTGCCTTCCCTTATTCTTTTTCATGCATATATGCATTCATTCATACATTGAGGACAATGCATGAGATAAGTGTGGGGGTAGGCTTTACTAACATACTAACATAGGTAGAAACTAACAAAAAATTTTGCTAATAAAAAAAATTTTAAAAAAATGAAAAAAATGAAAAAGGACAATACTTTGACTTATCTTTTGAAAGAAATCTAAGTTAGTCTTAAGAATTAGGAAAATCATGATTAGGATTTCTAAAAACTTGGTCAAAATAAATAAATTGTTGAATTTTTAGGTATAGGAGGAGAAATTGAATAAGTAGTTAGTCTTAATTTTTACCTTAATGAAATGTGCATACCTAATGCATATCTAGGATTCTAAGACAAAGACCCTTGAGCCTCATAAAAAAAAAAAATTCACCAATTAAGCTGGATACATGTGCCTCAAGAAGCATAAGTATTCATGCCTAAAGGTGAGTCCTAAATAAATTAAAGTCCTTAGTTTTGTGGCCTAGTTACTCGAATTGAGTCTGCGGGGTGTTTTCTCACCTGGTGCCCTAAAGCCAACCAGTTTGGGAGTCATCGACTTTAAGTTCGTTACATGGGTGGATTAGAAAGCCTAAGGAAATTAAGGAAAAATTACTTATATATGTACTAACACATCTAATAGTCAATTAGTTAGGTATGAGGGCCTCAAGAAGCCTTGATACTTACACGAAAGAAAATTAGATGAGTTATACATATCAAAAAAGTATATATAAATAAATAAATAAATAATAAAGAGGCATGAGAGTCCAAGTTAAGGAATTCCTAGTATAAATTTATAAGGATGCATATGATTTTTGGTAACGAAAAAGACTATATTAGAAATTCAATTTTAAATCTTACCTAAAATGGAAAACAATTTACTGTATAAAGACTAAAGTTTAAAGAATGAATAAAAATGATAATCCTAAAACTTATAGATTACTTAGTCTCTTCAAACGTATTTCAAATATTTTCCTTTTTAATGGATTTTGTGGGTGTAATCCGCTGAAAACCCTCAAGGGTAACCTAGGAGTTTAACGGCTTGTTGCACATGCTAAGTGCAACCGTGATTCCTACGAAAGTGAGTTAGCCAGTTTAGATTTTCTTGTTCTTTTTTATTTTTACTCGAGGACGAGCAAAAGATAAGTGTGGGGGTGTGATTGGTAGTGAAAAGTGCATTTTTATCATTATATTTATCATCACATTTTCATATTTTTTCCTATAATTCTGCACATTTACTAATATTTTATGATTTATTGTGTGCAGGCCTCGAAATATTAAAATAAAGAAATAAAGCTTAAAAAGAAGCCCAAAAGCCCATATTCAAGCCCAATGTAAAAGTTGCAAATATTAATTGCCAAAATTGCAAATACTAAGGGCAAAAGTTGCAAATACAAAGAAGAGGGAAGGATAGACTTCTATTCAACCCTAAACACTTGCAGGATGAGGATAAAAGCCAAAGAAGAGAGTGCAAAGATAAGGAAATTCATGGATAAAAGATTTGGGATCTAGTAACTTGCTTCCCAAGTTATATCCAAATCCAAAGATAAAGAGTTAGGATCAAACTTCCAGAAGCAAACGCCCAGATGGACGGACCAGGAGAGGCCACGCGCCAAAGCGCGCGGCCAACCGACGCCACGTGGCCGCGAAAACGCGGCCCAAGCCGTGTTTCCGCGGCAAAGTGGATAAGCCAGGGCAACAGGTTTCGTGGAGGAGTTCGATCTGGACTCTACTGCCTACTGCACCTATAAATACCCCTGCAGTGCAACCGAGAAGGGCACCCAGCGAAATACAGAGCCAAAAATTAGGGTTTTTAGGCTTTCTTCTAGTTTAGGTTTTCTTTTCTCTTTTGTAATTTTTATTTTTCCTTTTTGTAACTGAGAGGAGAGGATGTTTTCATGGAGGAAGGAGATCTACTTGTACTGAGGGTGACAATCGGTGTAAGTTTTGCTCTTCTTCTATTGTTAAATAAATCAACTCGAGGTTCGTTTTTTTAATGTTCTTTTATTCTTGTTTAATCTTGAGTTTCTTTTATTCTTGTTTTCTTCTATTTTCTCTCTAATGTCTTGTGAACCATGAGACCCAATTGCGTTGAGACTGCCTAGCCGAAGAAGAGTCCTTGATGGACTATGGAGATGAACAAACCTTCGTTAGTTTGTCTTTTATTTTCGTAGTGTAGATTAAGAAGGTGGACGATCCTATACGCCATACTTATACGCCTTCCAAGACAAGGTAAGTCATCGCACGGATCAAAGGTAAGCAAGGTAGAAGAGGTATGTATGTATAGTTTTCTTTCTTTCTAATTCTAGTTTAGATCTCCATCTCTCTCAAATTTACTTTTCACCTTCTCATTGTAAATATCATATGCCATTGTAAATAATAAAAGAAAATAATTTTTAGAGAATCTTACTTAAACGCTTCCATCGCTAGTCCCTCCCTGAGGATCACGACCCGCATAGCCACTGCTACCGCGGATTTGAATTGAGAACCTTGCACAACTTGTTCTAAATCTAATATTATTTATTTTGTGTGCAGGAAAAACTCAATCAGCACGATTGACCGCTAAAGCCTGTGCACGTCGGTCCACCGCCAACAGCTCAGAAAACAGATTTTAGGATTTAAAATCTAGCTTGATAAATCCCTAAAAGTTCCAATAAATTATAATAAATGCCACAAAAATAAGTTCATATAAATAAGTTAAAGTACAAATATGTGTGATAAAAAATCACCACATATTACAAAGAATTTGAACTATTTTTGAGGTATAGAAATTAAAACTTAAATCGAAAACTGTATTTTCTAAAAACTAACTTTGAAATGAAAAACTAATATTTTTTCAAATTTGTATAAATACAAAAACAAGATATTAAAACACTTTTGAAGCATGATGCGCATGGATAGAATCCAATACACATAATAAATGTTATATATACTTATTTTTAATAATAAATCTCAAAATAAGTTTTGATAAAAATAAAACTTAAACACATGACTTGATACATCAAATAAGTTTTTCTAAACATATGAAGCATAGATGCATATGGATGAAATCCAATATACATTAAACCATGTAAACTTATTTTGATTCTATCTATTCATGAAACCAAAAGATATATTCTTGAAACTCAATAAACTCTAAAATAAAGCAATTAAACTGAAATCAAAACTATTAAACTTGTGTGTGTGTGTACTTGAGCAACTTCAAAACTAAACTATCCTTACAGAAGATCTAAATAATAAACAAACTTAAACAAACCTAAATACAAGTCTTCTTGTCGATCTTCTTCTCCAAGACGACTCGATCCAAACTTGATCCAAATGAGCTAAACTCTATCTTGAGTACTTGATTCAATCTTTAAGCATGAGCTCTTGAATCACATGTGATAGCTTCAAAAACTTGATTTTTAATCCTTTGTTGAAGCTAAACACCTACTAAGATCTTAATCAATAACTAAAACTTAATAAATATAAGATCATTAGTAATCATAACTTTATAAGTTAGTCATCATCAAAACTAAGGTGAAAGGCCTTTGGGCTAACACTTGTATCATTCATACTTGTCGGTTTTCCTCATTCAAGAAAGAAGAAAATTGTGCACCTCAACTCTTATTCAAGAGGAATTAAGAGGAGAAGTTCTAGAGCCTTTAATTGAGAATCTGATTTCACTTCTTATTTTTGAGTTGACCATTTTTGTTATTTGTTTTAATTATTGCATTTTCGCATTAGATTAGCATTTTACCTATTCACCCCTATCTAGGTGAATTTCAATTGGTATCGAGCTTAGACTCTAGTTTTTGGATTTAACCACCTTAGGGAGATCTTCTTTAGATAATCATTCATTTGCATCATTTATTTGCTTCACACGATGGTGATGAGGACACTTGGTCTGATGTTGTCATAAAGGAATTTGATGCTAATGCTAAGGCACACTATGTCTTACTTCAAGTTTTAAAATGATATCTCTAGAGTAATACATTGCAAATTCGTCTATGAGATTTGGTCACATTTGGTTGTCACACATGAGGGAACATCACAAGTTAAGAGAGCCAAAATAAATCTCTTGCGTTTTCAATATAAAAATTTTAATATGAATGAGAATGAATCAATTGATGATATGATTATAAAAATTACTAAAATTATAAATGATCTTACTTCTCTAGGTGATGAGATTGATAATGACTAAAAAGTGAGAAAGGTCATTCACGCTCTTCCACCATGTTGGAAGTCCATTACTTTGAAGAAGCTCAATGACAAGGAGGAGATGAAGCTCATTGATCTTATTAGAAACCTTAAAACCCATGAAATGGAGAGAAAAACTAGAGAAGAAAAAATACCTCAAAAGAATAAAACACTTGCCTTCATGTCTACTCCACTCATCTCTGACGAAGATGAAAATGATGAAGATTTATCTCTCCTCGTAAAGAATATAAGAAAAATGTACAACAAGGCTAAGTTCAACAACGAAAGAAGATGGTAAGGAAAAGAGGAAAGAAGGATAGTTTGCTATAATTGTAGAAAGCTCGGTCATATCATTGCCGATTACCCGGAGACAAAGAGCAAACTCACTACCTCTAAGAAGCCCTACAAGAAGAAAGTCTTGAAAGCAACTTGAAATTCAGAGAGCGAATCTGAGAAAGAAGTGGACACGACAAACATGTGTTTCATGGCTAGGTAACTCCCGAAACCACTCTTGATGATTATGAGTTATCCATGAATGAGTTAGGAGAAGCATTTGAAGAACTTTTCAAAACTATGATTTTCTCAAAAAGAAGTATTTGAAAATGAAGAAAGAAAATGAACTTCTTCAAAATCAATTCATTGTTTTTTCTAAGGAAAAGAAATTTTATCTTCTTCTTTCAAAAGACTCAAAATGATTTTGATGCATATAAGATTTCTTGCAAAGCCAAATTTTCATGCATTGATGAAAAAGAGTTTTTCATGATGAAAAATAAGATTAACACTTTGAGCAATGTTTTGAAAAAATGTGAGTTTGACAAACCTAGGTCAGAAGCCATGTTTCCTAAGAGGCAAACTCAAAAGAAACTATTTACACATGTTCATACACAAGTGCAACCACATGCTCATCACATTCCACATGCACGCAATACACATCATGCACACAATGCACGTCATGCACATCATACTTTTATGTATGCTAGGGTATACTCTTGCATCTATTATGGCCGAAAAGTTCACTTGGCTAAGTTTTACTATGATAAGATAAATGCTTCAAATAGTTATGTTTGGATTTGAAAAACTAACATTTTAGGACCCAAGAAAATGTAGGTTCCAAAGTCAACACTATTTTAAATGATATAGGTACGCACCAAGGCTCCAAGACATAGGGAGCGGTGGTACCTTAATAGTGGTTGTTCAAGGCATATGACATGGGACATCAGTAACTTTGCAACTCTATCAAGGTACAATGAAGGTGGCACTGTCACCTTCGAAGATGACTCTAAGAGTAAAATCATTGGTAAAGGTAATATCAAGATTGACTTATCTCTTTTAATTGAGAATATTGTTTTAGTAGATGGTCTCAAACATAATCTTTTAAGCATTAGTCAATGGTGTGACAAAGGCTTAAGGGTTATTTTTGATGATTCTACTTGTGATGTTTTAGAAAAGAAAACAAATTCTTGTGTGTTTTTTGATTTTTGTGAAAACAATGTTTACACTATTGATATGATGAATTTACAATGCAATGTTACTTGTTAAAGTGCTTTTAATGAAGGCTCTTGGTTATGACATAACGATAGGCCATGTCTCTTTTGATCATCTATTTCGTGTTAACTCTAAGGAAGCAGTGAAAAGTATTCCTACTTAGAAATTTGAAAAGGATCGCATTTGTTATGCGTGCCAATTTGAAAAACAAATCAAGTCCTCTTTCAAATCTATCAAGGATATCTGACATCACGACCTTTAGAATTAATATATATGGATTTGTTTGGTCCAACTAAAACCAAAAGTCTTAGTGGAAACCCCATTTTGTTTTTTTTTAGTTGATGATTTTTTAAGACTTACATCAATTTTTTTTTGAAACATAAAGATGAAGCTTTTTCTCATTTTCATGTTTTTGGAAAAAGGGTTGAAAAAGAAAATTTTTTTTTGATTTTACGCATTAGAAGTGATAGAGGTGGTGAATTTATCAACCATTCATTTTTCACTTATTATGAGGAAAATAAAATCAAATATGAGTTATCATATTCTAGAACTCCACAACAAAATAGAGTCGTCGAAAGGAAGAATCATACTCATACTCTTCTAGAGATAGACAGGACTATGATTAGTAAATACAGACTCCCTCAATATCTATGGGCTGAGGCCGTAAACACTTCATGTTACATATCAAATAGAGTTTATTTTTGTAAATACACTAGTAGAACTCCTTTTGAGATTTATTACTTGAGAAAACCAATTATTTCCTATTTCAAAATTTTTGGATTAAATGTTTTGTTTTGAATACAAAAGGTTATTTAGGAAAGTCTGATCCAAAATCTTTTGAAGCTATCTTTGTTGGATATTCAAATACATGTAAGGCTTATAAAATCTTCAATAGGTCGACTTTGACTATTGAAGAGTATATGCATGTAAAGTTTGAGGAATCTAATAATCTTGTGAAGAATATTGTAGATTGTGAGATTGATTCTTTAGGTGAAGACATTGAGAAAATGTCCATGAAAGACTCACTGATGCAAGAAAAAGACGATGCAAATGGCGAAGTCCAAGTAGTTGAAGTGGAGCCAACTCAACTACTTTTGAAGGATTAGAGATATGATACAAGTCATCCCAAAGATCTCATCTCAGGTGATGTATCCAAGGGGCATCACTAGATCCAAATTTCATGACATTTATGGTCATTTTGCTTTCTTTTCACATATAGAACCCAAGAACATCCTCAAGGCCAAGGGCGACTCATATTGGTTACTTGTAATGTAAGAAAAGCTCAATCAATTTGAGCGTAACTAAGTTTGGCATCTTGTTCTTTGGCCCAATGATAAACCAACCATTGGTACTAAATGGATATTTAGAAATAAGTTGGATGAGTCAGATAATGTAGTAAGGCACAAGGTTAGGTTTGTGGCCCAAGGTTACATTCAAATCAAGCGAATCGATTTTGAGAAAACGTTTGCACACGTAGCATGGCTTGAAGATATACGGATGACTTTTGCTTTTGCCTTATATAAATATTTCAAATTATTTCAAATGGATGTTAAATGTGCTGTTCTAAATGATTTTATTGAGGAAGAGGTGTATGATGAACATCCCCCGGGATTTGTTGATCCTACACATCTAGATTTTATTTTTAAAGTAGAAAAAGCTTTCATATGGCTTGAAACAAGCTCCTAGAGCTTGGTATGAAAGACTCAGTAGTTTCCTTGTAAACAAGAGTTTTGTTAAGGGTAAGGTAGCTACCACCTTATTTACAAAGCATATTCATGATGATATCTTGATAATACAAGTATAAGTTGATGATATCATTTTTGGATATACTAATGAAAAGTTTTACAAGGATTTTGAACTACGCATAAAGGAAAAGTTTAAAACGAGCATAATGGAAGAGTTCAACTATTTTCTTGGACTCCAAATGAAGCAAAGGAGCGATGAAATCTTCGTCAATCAAGCCAAGTACACAAAAGAACTAATCAAGAAGTTTTGGGCTAAAGATTTAAAAATTAGCAAGACTCCGATGACTACTACGACCAAGCTATGAACAAGGTAAAAATGTTGACATTAAACTCTACCGTAGTATGATTGATAGTTTACTTTACTTGACGGTAAGTGGTTGGATATCATGTTTAGAATTTGTATATGTGCTAGATTTCAATTTTGTCCTAAAGAGTCTAATTTGACTGTGATAAAATACATTATTAAAATCTTAAGGGTACTATTGGTATGGGCTTATGGTATCAGAAAATGGGATAATTTTAGTGACGATTTAATCGGATGCTGACTATGCCTGTTGTAGAGTGGATAGGAAGAGCACTAGTTGAACTTATCAATTTTTAGAAAATTATTTTGTTTCGTGGTCTTCCAATAAATAAATTCTGTGGCCCTCTCAACCGCCGAGGCGAGTATATTGCCGTCGAGGCTTATTATACATAAGTTCTTTGGATAAAACATACTCCAATTGATTATGATTTGTATTATGATCATATTAAAAATTTTTTTTGACAATGCTAGTACTATTCATATGACAAAGAATGCAAATCAGTATAGTAAGACCAAGCATATAGAGATTCAATATCACTTTCTTAAAGATCATTATGAGAAAGATGATATTGAAATTGATTATGTTTCTATCGATTTTCAATTCGTCGATATTTCTACAAAACCTCTTGATTGTAATAGATTTTCTTTTATATGTGATAAATTAAATGTTTGTATGCTGAATACATGATTATTATGCTTAGAGTTTATGTTTTTACCACGGATGTATATCATTGGACTTTGTTTTCAATTGGTATGATTTTAAAATTTTCAATTGATTTAATGTTTTATTTTCAATTGGTGTTTACATACTTTCAAAATTGATTTTCTCCAAATTTCAATTGGTATTCATTCCCTTTTTGATGCAAGACAAAAATTAGGAGAAGTAGTTAAGTAGTGCTAAGGAGGTGAAGGAAAGATAGTTATTTAGAATGATAGTTATTTAGAGTTATTTAAATCCATTCTCTTATTTTATGCAATATTGAGCTTGTCATTTTATTCTTTATTGCATACCTACTTGGCGGATGGAGGAATGGATGGATGGCTATTTATCCATATTGTTCTAAATTGTTAAATTTTTATATGCATGCATGTGACTTGATTATATTGACAAATTTTTAGTCATGTTGAACTTGATTTCATATAAGCATAATTTGAGGGAGAGCTTTTTAAGCTCTTCATATCATTTTTGATAAATAATTCATGTATTTTGTCATCATAAAAGGGAGAGATTATTGATCCAAGGGTACAATTACCGACTTATTTTGATGATTACAAAACTCATGTAGTTATGATGTACTAATCAAGTCCAAGAGTGTTTGAGTTTTTAGGATTCAAGAATTGTGATTTAGTTTCATTTTTTCTCAAAAGAAGGTGCTGAAGTACTCAAGTTGATCCAAGCATGGGATTCAAGCTCGGACGATCAAAGCGTGGATTTTCTGAAAAGCCCACTTGAAGGAGACTTGAAGATTAAGTAACCCATGTAATAACTTAGAATGTTCAAGTTTAGGGTGTTGAATTGCTGCTCAAGAATACATCACACACACAAAAAAAATTATCTAGATTTTGGTTTTTAAGTAAACTTGTTTGTCAAACAGTTTATTCTTCAATATTTTTTTATTCTAATTTTTGTGTCTATACATATACATGTATTTCATAGTTTAAATCTAGCCAAACTATTTTTTTTATATATATAGTGCATTTAAAAATTAGTTAGCATTTCAAAAACATCTTTATATTGATTTTTGGGCTAGGTCGGTCAACCACCCGGTCGACCGCCCTAGGTGCAGAGGTCTCTACACAGCTCCAGGTCGACTGAGCGGTCGACCATATGTGTACATGGTCATGGACATGTCTGTGCACGTTTGTCGGCCGACCGACTGGTCGACCGCCGAACCTAAGGGTGCTCTCTGTTTTTTATTTGCGGTCGACCGACCGGTCGACCGACTGTAGTGCCGAAACTTTCTTGCTCTCTATTTGTATCTTGGTCGGCCGATTAGTCGACCGATAGGCAACGACTACTTTTTGGACTGACCTGCCAGTCGATCGGCCGGTTGACCGTTGACCTGTCTCTGCTACAGTAATGGCTAGTTTTTGAATTTGATTGTTTTCTAACTTTTTTTCAACGGGTATATTATCTATTTTAGGGTCTAATCACTTGTCTTAAGCCTAGATCTCACCTCTAATGATATTTACCTATTGCTTATATATATGAGTTATTTATAAAGGATTATATACAAGTTTTTTATCAAGAGAAAACAAGTTTTATAAGAAAAATCAAGTTTTTGTTTTCAAGTTTTCAACTTTCAAGAGCTCTCAATTCCAAATCAGTTTCTACAAGTTTTAAGCTCTCAAGTTCATTCTTTTCAACTGTATTTTCTCTTATACAAACTTCTTGAGTTTTTTTTCTCTATTCTAAACCTAAAAAAGTTATAAAGAGAGAGTTTGTGATCTTTGTGGCCACCCAGAACTTGTAAACTTTATTGGCTTTAGGCTCACCTCTTGTGTAGTGGTTTGAAGATTGGAGTTAGTGTTCCGGGTCTTGCATAGACCATTGTTATTGTGGTTTTTTTGTGAAAATCCTAAGTGGATAGTGGAGATCGTTCGCATGGTGAAGGCGGGGTTGTAGAGCGAGTTGGTCGAATCTTGAAATAAATTCTTTGTGTTTGCAATTGCCATTTTTCTCACTTTTGCTCATACTCTATTTCTTACTTGTGTTATTTCTTTCATTAATCTTTATTTTAATTTCTCTATATTTCTTGCATCATTCATATTTGTCAGTTTTTCTCATTCAAGCAAGAAGGCAATTGTAATCTCAACTCTTATTCAAGAGGAATTAGAGGAGAAGTTCTAGAGTCCTTAATTAGGAATCCGATTTCACTTCTTATTTTTTAATTGACCATTTTTGTTATTTATTTTATTTTTTACATTTTCGTATTAGATTAGCATTTCACTTATTCTCCCTCCCCTCTAGGTGACTTTCAAGAGTTTTTCGGTAACAAGTTATGAACCAACCCCTTTTTTCGATTGAGAAGGAGAAGTATTTATACCCGCTTGAGATGTCTTTATGGGTGCAGATATCTCGAAACCCCATAACTATATGATTTGCATGTTTTGATTTCCTTATAACAGACTAAATCACGCTGCTAGATTGTAGGATCGTTATGCAGAGATATATGTCACTATTTATAGTTGCCCGTATTGATATAGGAGCGTTACTACATTTAGAACATGTGAATGATCTGGCGGCATAGTTGAATCCATAAATCACGGGGTTCATGATATCCAGCTATAAGTAGGGCGGGAGTAGCGAGCTCCAGAGGGTCTTCGTGTTGGAGCATTGGGTTGCTCTGGAAGAATTTTTTGTACTGATAGGAATTGATCTTGTATTAATTGCTGGCGTGTCGGAGGGTTGTGCAACTCCAGTTGAGTGATGTCTGATCGGATCTGGGCTCAGGGTGAGGGCTAAGGTTTTTCTTCTTGGGCCCACGTCAAGCTTGTAAGTGAGTTGGGCCTGCTGGCAGAGAAGTGGAGCCTCTAAGTATCCGTACACGTGTCATGATCTTGACGAAGGTCAAAATCTAACCACTACACATATTTATAACCGCGACCTTTGTCGCATTATTGACTTAAAATTAAAAACAATTAATGTGATGCCCCAATCCGGCGGGTACGGAGACGTCACTGCAACGTATATATGTAGGTCAGAAATACCCTTACGTATATACGCTAAGCATTAGTACAGGTAAGAATCAGAGTGCGGAAGCACAGTGGTAACATACATTCCAACAGAAAAGTACAAGTACATGGTTATCACAGAGAGTAATACAATGTTACAGGAATATTACATCATCAAAAATACAAAAGTACATCATATGAAGAGATATACAAAAGCTGAGAGGTGCTCACGAGCAGTAAGAGGGGTCTCAGAACTAAACAGGAGAGGAACTGGGAGGTAGAGCTGCGACGATGATCCAAGCTTCTGCTGCACTCCGATCGTCACGGAAGGATCCGCTTTGTACTCTGATCAGCTACAGTAAGGCCACCAAGGTCCGGTCTCTAGGATCTGGACATGAGAATCTAGAGTTGTCAGACGCAACCCTGCGAATGCATATAATAAAGCCAAATGATGTGCATAACAGGAACACGTGTACATGATCAAGTGACGTGGTTCAAGTATCCAAGTACAAGTAATAGTAAATAACATAAGGGAAATTAAAGGAACGATAGTAAATCATATATATTGATGAATCTGAACTGAAAACATGCATAGAAGGCAGTATGAAGAGCATAGGTACATATGATAAATAAATTAAACGTGTGATAAATACAAGTATGGACAAAACTAGCTGTACAAGCTCAGATTATGGGTTCACGGGACTGATACGTCAAGGGAATAATCCAAACAAGGAAACCCTCATCTATATACCACATATCTCATGTCGCCATCGTCTGAGTTTATACAACTTGAGTTGCCCTAAGAGTAATAGAACTATAGTGTGTCTGGAGTATTCATCATGTGTCATAAGGTAAGGTGTCAACTCAGGGTATAACTGAAATATAAAAGTGTTGCATTTTAATTATCCAATAATAATAATCAGTACCGTTTGATATTTCAATCGCCTCCCTACCAGCGCCTCTCATCACCGATAGTCCATACTAGAGCTCGCATTCTGTAGAACTTACCCGGGTCTGATATATGAGTACCAGGACCCGAACAAAGGAGAGATCAAATATCACACGTTCCTAATATTATTACTATTTGGGTGTTATGTTCTTATGTTATTCTTGCCCCTTTCCCACCGGCGTCCCACAATACCGACAGTTCACACTAGAGCCCGCACTTTCAGTAGAACTCATCCGAACTCCGATATGCAGGTACCATTATTCGAATAGGGGAGAGACCAAATAACACATGCTCCAGGCGTTGTCATTGTACAGGTATGTGTGTGTGTGTTAATAGGCACTGAGGATGCTTATCACGCTAACACCAGGCGGCACAGGCAGGAGGGAGGAAGTAGCCCTACAGATTTAAGAGGTGGCCCCCACCACGTGTGTGGTGTGGCACTTTACTCTATGTGGCACTTTGCTCTGAGGGTTGATACAGGAGATAGCCCCACAGATTCAAGAGGTGGCCCCTACAGATTCAAGAGGTGGCCCCCACCACTTGTGTGGTGTGACACTTTGCTATATGTGGCACTTTACTCTGTGTGGGTTGATACAGGAGGTAGCCCCACAGATTCAAGAGGTGGCCCCCACAGATTCAAGAGGTGGCCCCTACCACATGTGGTGTGACACTTTACTCTGTGTGGCACTTTGCTCTGTGTGGGAACGGATTCAAGAGGTGGCCCCCACGGATTCAAGAGGTGGCCCCCACCATGTGCATGATGTGGCACTTTGCTCCGTGTGGCACTTAGTTCCATTCAGGAACCGCCGACGCTAGCACGATCCTGGGATACATCCTCGTCATCCCGACACCAGGCATGCTCTGCCGGACGCCGGAATGACTGTGCTATTAACGTGAGCGTAAGTACAGGAAATACATGAGTACAGGAGTTCAGGAGATACAGGAGTACAGGAGATACAGGAGTACCAGATGTTTGGTAATAATATAATAATCATGCATATGCCAGGTAATACATGTGTCAGGTGTCAAGTATAACATGTCAAGTACCGGTGTTATATATCATGTGTCAAGTATAGCATGGCAAGTACAGGTGTTAGATATCAGGGTCAGGTATAGCATGGCGAGTACCGGTGTCATATATCAGGGTCAGGTATAGCATGGCAAGTACCGGTGTCATATATCATGTGTCAAATATAGCATGGCAAGTACCGGTGTCGGGTATCATATGTCAAATATAGCATGGCAAGTACCGGTGTCGGGTATCATATGTCAAATATAGCATGGCAAGTACCAGTGTCAGGTATCATATATCAAATATAGCATGGCAAGTACCGGTGTCCGGTATCATATGTCAAATATAGCATGGCAAGTACCGGTGTCTGGTATCATGTGTCAAATATAGCATGGCAAGTACCGGTATCGGGTATCATGTGTCAAATATAGCATGGCAAGTATCAGGTGTATATATGTCAGGGTCAGGTAACTAATATGTCGGTGAGAGTCACAACATCAAGTATCAGGTATCAACCGGTCTCATCACATGGTACTGGAGAACGGTACAAATATTTTAAACTCTTCACTACCCTTTTTATAATAATAAATTTATCTTT
Organism: Agave tequilana; assembly: GCA_038442645.1. Lineage (NCBI taxonomy): Eukaryota > Viridiplantae > Streptophyta > Magnoliopsida > Asparagales > Asparagaceae > Agave > Agave tequilana. Next base: position 123,182 of record JAVJIF010003095.1, read on the forward strand.
TAATTAACTATGTGAAGCCGAGTAAAGCGAGAGCAGATCTAGGCATACCCGGTATAATACCAGTTTGACAAGGTATAATAAAGGCTGACAGCTATTTATAAAACATGATAATCATTTATATGACATATACTAACTTGCATAAAGAGACATCATATATTAAAAGCAAGATAATAATTTTTAAATATGAAATGATGGTAATAAAGTAAGAAATGTACTCGCCTAATACTGGAACGAAATACTGAGCAAAATTGGAGAAAATCCGCAAGCACGTTCAGGCAAGCTACTAACCCATGTATATATTAATATATACTCATAAATATATATTATATAAATAAATATTAGAGAGGGAATGAGAGAGGAAAGAGAGAGGAGAGAGAGAGAGAATATGGTATTTTTGAAAATAAATTTGGAATTAAAAGGGGAGGGGTATGGTTGTAAATATAGAGGAGGTAATTTGGGAATGAGGGGATGGGTATTTTAGGGATGTGAGAAAAGTGGATTTATTTAGGGAAAAGAAAGAGAAAAGAAAAGAAAGGAAGAAATGAAGAAAGAAAGAAATGGAAAAGGAGAACGAGGGGGCGCCGGCGGCGGCGCCGCCGGGGAGGGGCGGCGCGCGCGCCTAGCCCGGGAGAGAGAGGTGGGGGTGTTGGTTTTGGTTGTTGATGTTGTTGGAGTTGTTGTTTGGAGGGGATGTTGGTGGTGGTTGATGGTGGTGGTTGGTGGTGATTGGTGTGGTGGGAAGTTGGAGGAGGAGGAGGTGATGATGGGGATAGTTGGAGTGGTGGAATTGGTGGAGATGGGGGTGAATTTTAGAAAAGAGAAGGAAGATGAGGAGATGGGTTATGTTGAAATTGAAGAAGGAGGAGGGGTTTTTGGGGTTGATGGAAGTGGAGAAGGAAGTTGGGAGGGTGTGGGGTGGCGCGGCGCCGGCCTAGGGACGGCGGCGACAGCTCAGGTGGTCGAGGCGGCGGTGACGAGTGAGTGGGAAGATGGGTTTGTTTTGGTCGAAGGAGTTAGAGTTGAATGAAATAAGAAATGAAAAGAGAAGGAAATTGGAGGGGAGTTTTTAATGGAGAAGTGAGATGATGAAAATGGGGGGAGAGGGGTTGCAGCAGCAGGGGAGCAGGCAGCTGGCTGCGGCTGTGGCTGGGGGGCGGTTGCAGATTAGGGTGAAGAAGTCAAAGGAAAAAGAAAGAAAAAGAAAGAAGAGTAAAGAAAAGAAAAAAATAAGAAAAAAAGAAAATAAAATAGTTTAAAAATTTTATTATTAACTAATTTATTTATTATAATTTTTGAAAGTACAAAGTAGGGAAGTAGAGAAGGAAAAAGTAAAAAGAATCGGTAAAAATACTATTATTTTAATAGGGCGAAAATTCGACTGTTTCGGAAACATTCCGAAAAATTCTCAAAAATTTAAAATATTATTTTAAGATGTCCGATGAAATCAGATTCGATAAATTTAATGTAGTTTTCAAATTAAAAATCTTGAAATCTTCCGCAATACCGGCCGACACCAGAATCGGTGAAATTTTGATAAATTTAGAAAAATCCCAAAAATGTTTTTAAATAGAAAATGAAATTCTAAGAAGTAACGTGAAAGCCGTTTTTGAAAATTCAATCCCGTTTGAAAACTAAAAATCCGGGAATCAGTGAGGATACCGACCGACACTGGTTTTGAAGATTTTGCAGAAAAATTCTGAAAAATTCCAGAAAATCATGAAAAATCTAAAATATTAGAAAACTGTGTCTGAAACTGAAATCGATCAAATCGGACAAGCAGAAAGGCCAAATCGGGTGGTATACTGGTATCGGGTTCTCGGTCCGGGTCAGGGCTTACTCTAGGTCTGAGAACCTAGATCTGATAAATAAAAAGATAAGTAGTCACAACCCAAAAGCAAATACTGGAAGAAAATTGAACAATACGGTTGAAAAAGTTGGGACACGTATCTGGGTACGTATCCCGGGAACGGGGTGCTATAATTTACCCACCTAACAAAAATTTCGTCCTCGAAATTTCTATAAGGAGGGATGAACATGGAAGAGATTACAGTCAATGATGATAATATGATAAGGTGAAAGAGATTACAATCTCAGGACACAAAAGGTTGGGGAATAGCGGTCACAGTGACATCATTAGGGCTCCTGATCTAGGTACTGAGCTCTTTGCTTCTGGGGTGGGAATGGAGCTCTTCTGCTAACGGGCTTGGGCTTCCTTCCCGGCGGTGGTGCTGAAAGTGCTAACCGAACTGGTGTGGCGTTCCTTAGCTTCTTAAATGGACACTCAATCATCAAATGATCCTTGAATCCGCATTTAAAACAAGATCCACTTGCTATACGGCAGTTTCGCTGTAAATGTCCGTGCCTCCAGCAATACCCGCATACTATGGTTAGCGGGGCACCAATGAGTTTGACTGAGTCTTCCCTGTCCATCTGTTGGAATGTCTGCTTTGCTAACTCAATCTACTCCTGACTCCTAATCTTCTTCTCCAAGCCCCGTTCTACTTCACGGGCAATAGAGAGAACCTGAGAGTACGTCTTAAATGCTGAGGAATAAGAAACAATTGGATATCAATCTTCAACCCCTGTTGAAATCTGCTGGCCCGCTTCTCATCGCTCACCATGTAGGGTGCAAATCGACTGAGTCTCAAAAATTCAGCAGCGTACTCATCCACAGATTGGTTCAACTGCAGCAATTTGATGAACTGCTCTTCCATCTCTTTCTGAGCCGTTGCAGGGAAGAACCTCTAATAGAAACTCCTCGAGAAATAATCCCAAGAGATGGGCTTCTCCAATCTTGCTTCTTCTGCGAACCACCAAGTTTTGGCCACATCCTTCAGCTGTATCTTGACCACTTTCACCTGGTTCTCATCAGGAATCCGGGCTGCCTTCAGAAGATCTGTAGTATTAATCAGCCACTGCTCGGCGTCCAATGGCTTCTCAGTACCCGAAAATATAGCTAGCTGCAGTCTCCTGAAATCGGATATACTACCTAGTCTCTGTTCACGGGGCGCCGTCAACAATCCTTGGTGTAAGATCTCTGTCTGCTTTTGTTGGTTTTCCATCATACTCTGTAGAAATCTTGTCATACCATCATTTCCTTCACTGGGGTTAACCTGGGAAGAGCCAGATCTGTCACTATTCCCTTGTCTTTTCATGTCTGAGTTGGTTCAAAGAGTGATGGAAACTGAAATATGAAAAGATGAAAGGATTTCAGGACCCATGAGGAGGATTATCAAGAAGGGAATAGAAAACTATGTACTTGTAGTTTGGAAAGTATAACCAAGACTCATGCGCCCCAATTGCAAATTAATATCACATTAATCTACCGATTGGTTGTACCGAAGATGTGAGAGCCTAGGCTCTGATACCACCCTGTGACGCCCCGATCCGGCGGGTACGGAGACGTCACTGCAGCGTATATACGCAGATCAGAAATACCCTTACGTATATACGCTAAGCATTAGTACAGGCAAGAATCAGAGTGCGGAAGCATAGTGGTAATATATATTCCAACAGAAAAGTACAAGTACATGGTTATCACAAAGGGTGATACAATATTACAGGAATATTACATCACCAGAAATATAAAAGTACATCATTTGAAGAGATATACAAAAGTTGAGAGGTGCTCACGAGCAGTAAGAGGGGTCTCAGAACTAAACAGGAGATGAACTGGGAGGTAGAGCTGCGACGATGATCCAAGCTTCAGCTGCACTCCGATCGTCACGGAAGGATCCGCTGCGTACTCTGATCAGCTACAGCAAGGCCACCAAGGTCTGGTCTCTAGGATCTGGACATGAGAATCTAGGGTTGTCAGACGCAACCCTGCGAATACATATAATAAAGCCAGATGGCGTGCATAACAGGAACACGTGTACATGATCAAGTGACGTAGTCCAAGTATGCAGGTACAAGTAATAGTAAATAACATAAGGGAAATTAAAGGAACGACAGTAAATCATATATATCGATGAATCTAAACTAAAAACATGCATAGAAGGCAGTATGAAGAGCATAGGTACATGCGGTAAATAAGTTAAACATGCGATAAATACAAGTATGGACAAAACTAGTTGTACAAGCTCAGATTATGGGTTCACGGGACTGATACGTCAAGGGGATAATCCAAACAAGAAAACCCTCATCTATATACCACATATCTCATGTCGTCATCGTCTGAGTTTATACAACTTGAGTTGCCCTGAGAGTAACAGAACTATAGTGTGTCTGGAGTATTCATCATGTGTCATAAGGTAAGGTGTCAACTCAGGGTATAACTGAAATATAAAAGTGTTACATTTTAATTATCTAATAATAATAATCAGTACCGTTTAATATTTCAATCGCCTCCCTACCAGCGCCTCACATCACCGATAGTCCATACTAGAGCTCGCACTCTGTAGAACTTACCTGGGTCTGATATATGAGTACCAGGACCCGAACAAAGGAGAGACCAAATATCACACGTTCCTAATATTATAATTGTTTGGGTGTTATGTTCTTATGTTATTCTTGTCCCTTTCCCACCGGCGTCCCACAACACCGACAGTTCACACTGGAGCCCGCACTTCCAGTAGAACTCATCCGAACTCCGATATGCAAGTACCATTATTCGAATAAGGGAGAGACCAAATAACACATGCTCTAGGCGTTGTCATTGTACATGTATGTATGTGTGTTAATAGGCACTGAGGATGCTTATCACGCTAACACCAGGCGGCACAAGCAGGAGGGAGGAAGTAGCCCTACAGATTCAAGAGGTGGCCTCCACAGATTCAAGAGGTGGCCCCCACCACGTGTATGGTGTGGCACTTTGCTCCATGTGGCACTTTGCTCTGAGGTTTGATACAGGAGGTAGCCCCACAGATTCAAGAGGTGGCCCCCACAGATTCAAGAGGTGGCCCTCACCACGTGTGTGGTGTGACACTTTGCTCTATGTGGCACTTTGCTCTGTGTGGGTTGATACAGAAGGTAGCCCCACAGATTAAAGAGGTGGCCCCCACAGATTCAAGAGGTGGCCCCCCACCACGTGTGTGGTGTGACACTTTGCTCTGTGTGGGGAATGGATTCTAGAGGTGGCCCCCACGGATTCAAGAGGTGGCCCCCACCATGTGTATTGTAACACCCCGTTCCTGGAATACGTACGTAGATACGTATTCTGATTTTTCTAACATATTTCTTTGATTTATCTTGTATTTGTTTTTGTTTTATGATTATTAGTGTGATTGTTTTTCTATAGGACTTGGATTCGTGGACTCAGAATCAGCCCTAGTCTGGACCGGGGGCCCGAACCTAGTGCAATGCTCATTGGCATTTCTGATAATTCGATTTGACCGATTTCAGTTTGAAACATCATTTTCCAATATTTTAGATTTTTCATGATTTTTTGGAATTTTTCAGAATTATATGCAAAATCTCCAAAACCGATGTCGGTTGGCATCGCTGACTGATTCCTAGATTTTTAATATTCAAATGAGATTGAATTTTCAAAAATAGCTTTCACGTTAATTCTTAGAATTTTATTTTATATCTAAATTCATTTTTTTGAGATTTTTCAAAATTTATCGAAAATCCACCGGTTTTGGAGTCGACCTGTACCGCTGGAAGATTGCAGGATTTTTAATTTGACAACTACATTGAATTTCTCGAATCCAATTTCATTAGGCATCTTAAAATATTATTTTCTATTTTTGAGAATTTTTCAGAATGATTCTGAAAGTGAAATTTTCACCTTATTAAAATAATAATATTTATTACCGGTCTTATCTTTTTGTAGTTTTTCCTTCTCTACTCCTCTATCTTGTACTTTTGGAAATTATAATAAATAAATTATTTAATAATAAAAATTTTATACTATTTTTTCTTTTCTTTTTTTCCTTTTCCTTAATTTCCTTTCTTTTTTTTTCTTTTCTTCTCCCCCTTTGACTTTCCCCCACCCCCATCCCCTGCAACCTTCCTGTTGCCCTGCACTACAATAGCAGCAGCAGCTGCAAATTCAATAGGAGGCCATCCCCCCCTCCATCTCTTTTCATCATCACAAATCCTCTCCTTTCTCTATTAAAAACACTTCACTTTCCTTCTCCTTCTCATTCTCAACCAAAACTAAAAAAAACCAACTCACGCACCCACCATGGCCGCCGCCTCCACCTTCACCAGCACCGCTGCCGGCCACTCCTAGGCCGGCCAACCAACTCCCCAACACCTCCTCTCCACTCCACCACCTCCTTCAACCTCCAACAACCTCCCACCACCTCCAATTTCACCATAACCCATCACCACCACTCTTTCTCCTCCAAAATTCATCATCACTACCACCAATTCCACCACTCCAACCACCCAATCACCACCTCCTCCTCCTCCTATAACTCCCCAACACCACCAATCATCACCCCCACCACCACAACCACCACCATCATCAACCACCACCACCTCCTTCATCAACACCAAACAACCAACTTCAAAACTCCTCCACCACACCACCTCCCCTCCCCTACGACCACCGCGCGCCCCCTCCCCGGCGGCGGCGGCGCCGCCAGGTCGCCGGCCGACCACCCTCCTCCCCTTCTTTTTCTTTTTCCTTTCTTTCTTTCTTTCTTCTTTCATTCTTTCTTTCTTTCTTTCTTTTCATTTCTTTCCCAAAATAAATTAACTTATCCCTCATTCCTAAAATACACTCCACCTCATCCCCTTATTACTTCCCTTTAATTACAACCCTACCCTTCTCCTTTTAATTTCTATTTTCCCTTTTAAAAACACCATATTTTCTCTCTCTCCTTCCTACAACTTTCTCTCTCCTCTCTCTCTCTCTCCTCTCTCATTCCCTCTCTAATATTTCTATAAATATTTATAATTATATATTTTAATATACAACTATGAGCTAGCGGATTGCTTGTACGGTTCGCGGGTTTTCTTGGATTTTTAACCGGTATTTCACCCCGGTTTCAGGCGAGTACTTTTTAATACACTTAAAAAATAAACGCTCTTGTATTTACAGCATGGAATTGATATGTGGATATTTTAGCATGCCTAGCACTTGTTACCGTAGTTTTAGTACATGATGTCATGCTATGCGAATTAATATATGATGTTGTACTCGGTATTTACCCAACTCTGGACATGTTATGCTTGACACGTGACATCTGACACAGACCCTAGACATGTTACACGTGATATACAATTTATAACACCAGCACACGGTATTTACACCGGCACTTGGCATGTTACACTTGATATATGATTTATGACACCGGCACTCAGTATTTACACTGGCACACGGTATTTACACCGGTACTTGCCATGCTATATTTGACATATGATACCCGACACCGGTACTTGCCATGCTACACTTATCACTTGATATTAGACACCGATACTTGATATGTCGTACTTGATACCTGCTCCTGACACACGGTATATGATACGCTTTCATGTGGTACAAATACCTGGACCTGACATCGTGACTCTTGACCGGACACTACCACCCCAGATACTTGTGTATTATATGACATATTCATGGCTATCACTTTTACGGGGACTTGATTATTATATTATACCATATACTTGGTACTCTTGAACTCCTGTACTCCTGAACTCTTATATACTTGAACCCTGAAATAGGGAGGCCCCTGACATTACTCTTGATATTATACTCCTATTGATCCCCGTAATAGGATAACCATGAATATAGGATTACTATGAATACTCTATAGACATTATCACCGGACAAATTATAATAATTAGACAACTTACACCGGGATGAGAGAAACTGATGAGTACCGATATAGTCTCCATGTTTATGATGGTCTTATAATGTCGCGCGGCTATATACTTGGATTCGACCTAGAGGCCACCAGGCGTTTCCGTGGGGTGTACTGGCACCCCTACTCCCTTGTCTGCCGGTTGTACCATAAGCCCCTGGGCCTATTCATGTGGGAGTGGTGACATCCTATTCCTGTTCGGGCGTACAATAAGTCCCGGTACCTAGCGGTACGTTCCGGCTCAGTACCGGATACTCCTTGACCGTTGTCCCGGGCATGTACAGGACCCATTCTAAGCATGGTTCGTCAATCTTAATTAGTTTTCAATAACTTACTCTCGGATCTGTATGCTGAGGTATGTGGGATAGGACACATATCGACGTATACAAATCAGATGAGTCTTAATAATTTAATAATAACATGTTCCTGATATATGACTAGTTATACTCTTGGTTTATACTGCTCACCACTTAGACATGTGTTATCTGGTAGAATTACTTAATTGCTTCCATACTATTTTATTATTATATTGTGAAGGTAAAGACAGATTATATAAACTCAGATTACAGTGACGTGAGGTATAGGGTATATATATGAGGGTTTCCTTGTTTAGATTATTCTTTCGACGTACTAATCTCACTGATCGGTAATGTGAGCTTATATAACTGATTTCCTGTAGTTACTTTACTCACTGTCTTATTTCATGTTCTTATATGCTTATATTCACGGTACACCTTTCTTGTACACATCTACCTGATATGCACGCCACCTGGCTTTAGTATATGTACTCGCAGGTTGCATCTGACAACCCCGGATTCTCATGTCCAGATCCTAGAGTCTGGACCTTGGTGGCTTGGCTGTAGCTGATTAGAGTGCGCAGCGGATCCTCCCGTGGTGGTCAGAGTGTAGCAGAAGCTTGGACGTCGTCATATCTCTTCCTCCCAGCTTTTCTCCTGCTTGGCTCTCGAGGTCCCTCTTGCCGTATTGTGAGCATCTCTCAGTTTTATTGTATATATCCCTTCATGTATTGTACTTTTATATCTTCTAGTGATGTAATATTCATGTAATGTTGTATCATTCTCTGCGATAATCATGTACTTGCGCTATTTCTGTTAGAATGTATATTACCACTGTGCCTCCGCCTCTGATTCTTGCCTGTACTAATACTTAGCGCATATACGTAAGGGTATTTCTGACCTGTGTATATACGTCGCAGTGACGTCTCCGTACCCGCGGGATCGGGGCGTTACATGTATGGTGTGGCACTTTGCTCCGTTTGGTACTTAGTTCCATTCAGGAACAGCCGGACGCTAGCACGATCGTGGGATACATCCTCGTCATCCCGACACCAGGCATGCTCTGCCGGACGCCAGAATGACTGTGCTATTAACGTGAGCATGAGTACAGGAGATACAGGAGTACAGGAGTACATGAGTTTAGGAGATACAGGAGTACATGAGATACAGGAGTACCAGATTCTGGTAATAATATAATAATCATGCATATGCCAGGTAATACATGTGTCAGGTGTCAAGTATAACATGTCAAGTACCAGTGTTATATATCATGTGTCAAGTATAGCATGGCAAGTACCGATGTCAGATATCAGGGTCAGGTATAGCATGGCAAATACCGGTGTCATATATCAGGGTCAGGTATAGCATGGCAAGTACCGGTGTCATATATCATATGTCAAATATAGCATAGCAAGTACCGGTGTCGGGTATCATATGTCAAATATAGCATGGCATGTACCGGTGTTAGGTATCATATGTCAAATATAGCATGGCAAGTACCGGTGTCGGGTATCTTATGTCAAATATAGCGTGGCAAGTACCGGTGTCGGGTATCTTGTGTCAAATATAGCATGGCAAGTACCGGTGTCAGGTATCATGTGTCAAATATAGCATGGCAAGTACCAGTGTCGGGTATCATGTGTCAAATATAGCATGGCAAGTATCAGGTGTATATATGTCGGGGTCAGGTAACTAATATGTTGGTGAGAGTCACAACATCAAGTATCAGGTATCAACCGGTCTCATCACATGGTACTGGAGAACGGTACAAATATTTTAAACTCTTCACTACCCTTTTTATAATAATAAATTTATCTTTTAATTAGCTATGCGAAGCCGAGTAAAGCGGGAGCAGATCTAGGCATACCCGGTATAATACCGGTTTGACAAGGTATAATAAAGGCCGGCAGCTATTTATAAAACATGATAATCATTTATATAACATATACTAACTTGCATAAAGAGACATCATATATTAAAAGCAAGATAATAATTTTTAAATATGAAATGATGGTAATAAAGCAAGAAATGTACTCACCTAATACCGGAACGAAATACGAGCAAAATCGGGGAAAATCCGCAAGCACGTTCAGGCAAGCTACTAACCCATGTATATATTAATATATACTCATAAATATATATTATATAAATAAATATTAGAGAGGGAATTAGAGAGGAGAGAGAGGGAGAGAGAAAGTTAGAGGAAGGAGAGAGAGAGAATATGGTATTTTTAGAAATAAATTTAGAATTAAAAGGGGAGGGGTATGGTTGTAAATATAGGGGAGGTAATTGGGAATGAGGGGATGTGTATTTTAGGGATGTGAGAAAAGTGAATTTATTTAGGGAAAAGAAAGAGAAAAGAAAAGAAAGGAAGAAATGAAGAAAGAAGAAGAAAGAAAGAAATGGAAAAAGAGAAGGAGGGGTGGTGGTCGGCCACCATCGGCTGCGGCGGCGGCGCCGCCGGGGAGGGGCGGTGCGCGCGCCTAGCCCGGGGAGAGAGAGGTGGGGGTGTGTTGGTTTTGGTTGTTAATGTTGTTGGAGTTGTTGTTTGGAGAAGATGTTGGTGGTGGTTGATGGTGGTGGTTGGTGGTGATTGGTGGTGGTGAGAAGTTGGAGGAGGAGAAGGAGGTGATGATGGATGGTTGGAGTGGTGGAATTGGTGGAGATGGGGGTGAATTTTAGAGAAGAGAAGGAAGATGAGGAGATGGGTTATGTTGAAATTGAAGAAGGAGGAGGGGTTTTTGGGTTGATGGAACTGGAGAAGGAAGTTGGGGGGTGTGGGGTGGCGCGGCGCCAGCCTAGGGGCGACGGCGGCAGTGGCTCAGGTGGTGGAAGCGGTGGTGACGAGTGAGTGGGAAGATGGGTTTATTTTGGTTGAAGGAGTTTAGAGTTGAATGAAATTAGAAATGAAAAGAGAAGGAAAGTGGAGGGGAGTTTTTAATGGAGAAGTGTGATGATGGAAATCGGGGGAGAGGGGTTGCAGCAGTAGGGGAGCAGGCAGCTGGCTGCGGCTACGACAGTGGCAGGGGGGCGGTTGCAGAGTAGGGGGAAGAAGTCAAAGGAAAAAGAAAGAAAAAGAAAGAAGATTAAAGAAAAGGAAAAAAAAGAAAAAAAGAAAATAAAATAGTTTAAAATTTTTATTATTAACTAATTTATTTATTATAATTTCTGAAAGTACAAAGTAGGGGAGTAGAGAAGGAAAAGTAAGAAAAAGAAATCGTCGGTAAAAATATTATTGTTTTAATTGGGCGAAAATTCGACTATTTCGGAAACATTCCGAAAAATCTCAAAAATAGATATTTTAAGATGTCTGGTGAAATCGGATTCGAGAAATTTAATGTAGTTTTTAAATTAAAAATTCTGAAGTCTTCCGGTGATACCGGCCGACACCAGAATCGGTGAAATTTTGATAAATTTAGAAAAATCTCAAAAAAATTTTTAGATAGAAAATGAAATTCTAAGAAGTAACGTGAAAGTCGTTTTTGACAATTCAATCCCGTTTGAAAACTAAAAATCTGGGAATCAGTCAGCGATGCCGACCGACACCGGTTTTGGGGATTTTGCAGAAAAATTTTGAAAAATTCCAGAGAATCATGAAAAATCTAAAATATTAGAAAACTGTGTCTGAAACTGAAATTGGTCAAATCGGACAACCATAAAGGCCAAATCGGGTGGTATGTTGGTATTGGTTCCCGGTCCGGGTCAGGGCTTACTCTAAGTCTGAGAACTAGATCCGATAAACAAAAAGATAAGTAATCACAACCCAAAAGGAAATACTGGAAGAAAATTGAACAATACGGTCAAAAAAATTAGGACTTGTATCTGGATACGCATCCCGGAACGGGGTGCTACAATTATAACAATATAATTCATGTAGATTTATTGTGATTTCCGTATAATTATACTGACTACACTTCATCTTCCTCTTTGGTGATGCGCCGCTATTTTCAACTCGACAGAACTTGCAAGGATGAATAGACGTCTACGGTTCTTGCTGGATATAACTGCTGTCTAGTTTAGCTTCAAATGCCAACAACAATAAAAATGATAGGAATATGTAAAGACAGTTAGAATTGACTTCAATAATCCAAAATGCCTATCAAATATAAATGTGTATATTCTGTCCTCAGCTATAATGACCTTGAAGTGTTCCATGAACTAATGTCAGTTGTCATCACTCTCAGAATCAACTATTGCTATGGCAAATGGGAAGAAACCTGATTAAAATAATAAAATGAGGTTAAACAAACATTAAAAAAAATACAAAATAAGCTCTTGTATGAATTTATGATTACTTCCGCTCTGATCGCAATCCTCCTAAACAAACATTATGTGTCTGCGAGCACTGCGATTAAAGTCGCAATCATCCTATTTAACAGAAATGCGACTGGGATCGCAGTACTCAGTATACACACGTTAATGTGCGTTTTCATGAGCTGCAACCGAGTTATTGACATGTGGGAAAACTAATATATCACGTAGTGCTATGTAAAACATTAGAAAAATCAAACGAAATGAAAAATAAAACATACCATCATCACCTTGCAGCCCCCCCGCAACAATCATACAACCTTTCTTTGTCCTTTAGAAATGTTTCATCCAAAAATAACAGAGGACGACAGAAGTAAAATCCTCAAATGCAAGAGTCAAAAGCTATGAATAGTCGCGAGAATTTGTGATTTTCAGGATGAGTTTTCAGTACAATATAACTATTTGTCTTGCTTTCCTTCAATTGCTCAATGTATGATATTAAATGATGGTAAAATAGGGAGTCATCACCATATATCTCCTTCAAAGCCAATTCTTTTCCAGTATATGCATAATAATAACTCAACGGCCTGCCATAACCCCTTCTAAATTTTTCAATAATGTCTTTCGACTTCACAGAAGGTTTGTCTCGAACTTCATCACGAATCAATTCCTTTATCAACTTGCTCGTGAAACGATGGTTTCCGATATCTTTGCATGCAACACCATAAGTGTGATTATTTTCATTTTTCTTAACTATGAAAAATCTATTCATTTTTAGCATAGTAGAAGCATGAATTCTCCATTTGCAACTAGTATCTTTTTTCTTATTGCACTCAACAGTAACTCTACTACAATCATTCTACATAAATTTTTATTTGTAACCAGTCTCAATGTAGTACATAATAAGTTTCTCCCTGAATTCAGTAGTTCTACCCTCAAAGATCTGACCAACCTCTCTAAATGCATCATACCATGTGATAGACTTCAAACCTATTTTACTCGATTTACTAAGGTCATTACAATAATCTGTTAAACTGTTGCTTGTATCACCGGAAGCATTTACAATTCCAATAGCTTCAATCAGTCTCACACATATTTTAATCGTAACACGTTTCTTCGTCCAACAAAATATAGCAAGGGATTGTAAATCTGAGTTAGTTTCAATCACAGAATATTTAAACTCCTCAATATAAGATATTTCAATAGACCAAGGTGTGAAAACACTCCATTTATTCATACCAACTTCTTCAATTCATTCACTATGAAATCCATGCAAACACGTTTTACAACACAATCGCCCTCGTAGGAAAGAACAACGAGAACACCAATATCCAACATCTATAAAAAGTATAAAGAACATATTTCATACTTTTAAACAAAAAATTAATGGGAAACAGAACTGGAACATAAAAAATCTGAGATTTATTTGACTGCGATCCTTATCACAGTTTTTTACATTAACAAACACTTTCTCATTTATACTGTAACTTTGATCGCAGCTGTCAGGAAACACAATTTCATGTGTTTATTGTGATTGCGATCAAAATCACATTGCTAATAACTACATGTCTATGTTTTTAGAAGAAAACCAAACATCACCAAATACCAGTTAATGAAATAAAAACAGTAATTGGAAACATATTTTAATGAGATTTAAAAGTGTTGTGACTGTGGTCGCAATTCTCATAAACATTGTCAATGAAACAGTTATGGGAACACAATTCACTGGGATTCAGTATAACTATTACCGTAGTCGTAGTTCTCAAATTAACAAACAGTTTTAGTTATAAGACGGCGGCTTTGATTGTAGTCTTTGTTATATGAAGTTTTTTAGTCTAAAAGTTGCAGTCCAAAATTTTAGTTATAATACTTGATTTTGATTGTTGATTTTTGATGAATTATTTGTGAATCAAATTTTTAGTTATAATTGTTCGATCTGTAAAACGGACAAATCCAAATCAAACAAAATAAATTAACATAATCATCTGTTACAACTAATTCATCAAAAACTTAAAAAAAGATCATCAAATTGAAATAATAACTAGATTAGTGCCTTTAAGATCGCAAAAGAATTAATAAGAATAATAACAAAGATGACACTTAAAACTTAATCTGATTCGTAACAATCGTCATGGATAAAGAAAAACGAGGGCGATGAAATCAAAATTGATGAAGGGCGTGTTTGTTTCACCTAAAATTCCATAAGTCGCAATTGACAATTGCGACTTACGATGTTTCTTTGACCCGTAAGTCGTAAAATGCACTTGCATTCTACTTACGATCCACTTGTAATACAAACAATTAATTTTGTGGGCATACAAATCTCACTTATAGTTCGCTTGCAGCACAAACAATTAATTTTGTGATCAAATCTGTATTGTAGATAGTTAATTGTAATTATATTAAAGTTCTTATTATTAGATTAATTTTTTAAATTATTAGATTTTTTAATTATTAGATTAAATGTAATTATTAGATTAAAGTTTTTATTAATAATTTAATATTTTTTAATATTATAATCTTTTTTATTACTAGATTATTTTTTTATTACTAGATTAATATAATGTATTCCACTTAATTTTAACTCTTATTTAATCTATAAATTAGTAATATTTAATATAAATTTAATAAGTTTTGATTATTAGATTGAATTTTTAATTATTTAATATTTAATATATTTTACTTTTAATATTTACTAATATTTAATTTTTTAATACCTAATATATTATATTTAATATATTTAATATATTTTTTAATTATTTAATTATTTAATATTTTTAATATTTACTTTTTTTGTATTTATTGGCATTTTTTAATATTTTTAAATCACCAAACAATTAATTTTGTAATCGATTTTTTCACTTATGGGTTATACATTATGGCCGTGTTTGGATTCATGTAAGTGGGAGGAAAATGGAAAGTGGGCAAACTCATTTCCCACTTTCCTTATTTGCTTTGAACTGGAAATGAGAAATGAGAAAACCCCTTTCCTTTTCCTTTTTACACATCTCTTTTACACTATGGTTTTTTTTCAGTTTCAGGGTGCTACAGTTTATTTGTAGTCATATAAATCCCACTTGTAATAAGATTATAGCTTATTTCATTAAATTTTGATGAGTAAATCCTGCTTGCATTCCAATTACAGTCCAAAAACGTTATTTTAGAATTAATATTTAATTTAATATTTTTTATGGTCAACTTTATTGTCAACTTTCTCACTTTCATTTTCACATTACTAATCAAATACCAAAAAACAAATATACTTTCCACTTACACTTTCACATAACAATCAAATACCGAAAATGCAAATTATACAAATCTCAATTTTTTACTATACTTTCACATTTTTTATCCTCATTTCTCATTTACACTTTTTTCTCCCACTGCAATCCAACCAAACAGGCCCTACGACAATCAAACACCGCAAAACACAATGCATTTTCTCACTTACAATTTTATATTATCAACCAAACACCGTAAAACTTACTTGTATGTAACTCACTTAAACTGTAAAAGAGTTTATTACTTGTGACTTACAGACACTTACGACAACCAAACATGCCCGAAGGCTAAGATGATTGATGAAGAAGATCGACGAATAGAGTAGATGAAAATGTTGGCACAAAGGCCCATCACTCTAGTTTTGATGATGAATAACTCATGTAGTTATAATTTACTAATAATCTTGTATTTAAATAGTTTCAATGATTGACCAAGATATTAGTAGGTGGTTAGCTTCAATAAAGGAGTTTTGGAGCTAACACGTGTTGATTCAAGAGCTCGCGCGTCAAGATCGCATCTAGCACTCGGTTTAAGTCAAGCTCGTTGGATCACGTCTGGATCGAGTCGACTTGGAGACAAGAAGACTCCGATTTGTGTTTAGTTTAGTTTGTTCAGATCTTGTATAAAGGTAGATAGTATTGATATGCTCAAGTTCACACACACACAAGTTTAAAGTTTGTTTTTCGGTTTAACCGGTTTTGAATTTCATGTCAAAAACATAGATGCATATCTTATATGTATATTGGATTCTATCCATATATAATATTCTTCAAATTTGTTTCAATATCATGTTTTTGTATCCATATGAGTTTTGGAGAAAACAGTTTTTATTTCAAAAATTTAAGTTTTGAAAAATACGGATTTTGTGTTTAAGCCTAATTTTTCATATCACAAAAATGTTTCAAATAGTGTGTAATATGTGTTAATTTTTGGTCACACATGTTTGATATTCAAAGACCTTATAAGAACTTATTTTTGTGGAATTTATGTGATTTTATAGGATTTTATGAAAGTTAAAAAGACAAGTTTTCAAATCCTTTAATCCACAGCCAGACTGACTGGTGGTTGACCGAGCCGGTCGACCGGACCAGTGGTCGGTCGACCGGGACGTTCGACCGATGTGCATGAGACGTGCACAAAGGCCAGCCACAACGACCGGTCGACCGCGCGGTCGACCGACTGAGAGCACCCCACTCTCGGGTGCTGGCCGGTAAACCGGGCGATCGACCGATGGCTTTGGCCGGTCGACCGGGCGGTCGACCGGAGGCACAACGGTCAAAAATATGACCGTTGCGCCGGTCGACCATGTGGTCGGTCGGAAGGGCATTTTTGTTCTTTCCTGCTGCCAACGGTGTAACCCCTTGATCCTTGATGTACGTATCACAGTATCAGTACTCGATACAAAGTACAAAGTTGATTTGACCTTCTTGGTGGTCAGATTGAGCCGATTTTAGTTTCAGATATTATTTTCTAATATTTTAGATTTTTCAGAATTTTCTAAAAATTTTCTGGATTATTTTGAAAAAATCTCCGTAGTCGGTGTCAATCGATACCGATAATCGGCTCTACGATTTTTAATTCACAAACAGAGATGAATTTTTAGAATCTGCTTTCATATTGTGTCTTAAAATCATATTTTTTACATTAGGGTATTTTTGGGGATTTTTCTGAATTATTTCAAAATCCGGCTAAATTGGTGTCGCCCAGTACCGGCGAAATCTTCCAGGATTTTTTAATTTACAAATCACACTGAATTTCTTTAAACCGTTTTCATATTATGTCTCAGAATAATATTCTCTATTTTACAGAATTTTTGGGAACCGTTTGGAGCTGATCAAAAATTAACCTAATTAAATAATATTATAATAATAACTTTTAAATTTTTCTTTCTTCCTTTTCTTTTTCCCTCTTCTCCAATTCTCTGGATCCCTCTTCCACCGCCTTACCCACCGCCTTTCTTTTCTCCCTCTCTCTATTTATCTCTTTATTTCTCCCCTCTATCTCACTCTAACTCTCCCTCTCTCTAATTAAGGTTCACTAATTAACCCATCTGTCTCTAATCGTCTGTCTCTCTCTCTCTCTCTCTCTCTGCTAACTAGCTTTCCCCTCTCTCCCTCTCTGTTAAAGCCTGAGGAGGGGGCCTGACCTGTCGCTGCTACCACCGCGGCCTGGCCAAGGCGCCCCCGGCCAGGGCCACTGCGCCCCCAACGTTGGGCCCCACCCCCCAATCCTGTTGTTGGTCCCGAGATGATGCCAATTGTTGAACTTTCTCTGTTTGGCACGTATGGATCTAAAATACGAAGTCAACATAAATACTAAATAAAGAAGGATTAAAGTTAAACAAATAAATAAACTTGCAATAAAGGAAATCAAATCTCAGAAAAGTTTAGACAAATGCAAACACGAGAGATTTATCCTGGTTCGGTCCTCGTGACCTACATCCAGTCCCCAAGCCACCCGCTTGAGATTTTCCTTTATCCTTAATTTTATACACCCAAAATCACAACCATGCACACCACTTGACAAATCTCCTTTGCCAAATGTGTACACCTTCTCTCTACACCAAGAGAACAAACTCCACCTTGTACAACTGCTTCTACACCAAGAAGACACCCGTGTACAATGATTACTTTGAGTATTACAACACTTTCCTATAAGCCTTGGTATTGTGTATGAACGTGGACAAGGTCTAGTATAGGAGAAAAACTTCAGAGAACTTCACAAAGGAATTTGAATTTGGTGAAAAACTGAAGTGAAAATCAGTTTTCAGGTTTGGCAGAATTTTGATTTAGAAAACTGAAGATTAGGATTCTAATTTGGCTTTTAGAATAACAACCCTTTATATAGCTGCACACTAGGGTAATTTAGGGTAGTTATAGGTGCAATTTAAATGATTGAAACGTTGGAAAACGTTGCACAAAAGACCATATAACAGAAACTGTCCAACAGTCAGAAACTGCCTATAGTCGACTTGCCTTTTGAGTTAGTCGACTATACTAGGCAATTTTCCTAAGGTTAGTCGACTAGGTTTGGGTATTAGTCGACTAGGTCAAGATAAGTTCGAGTGACAGGTTTCTGGATAACTGAATCAAGTCGATTGCAACTCCTTTATAAGTCGACTGGATCATGGATTAGTCGACTAGGGGAATAGGTTTAGTCGACTACAATTGCTATTAGTCGACTAGGTTGTCTGTCAAGTCGACTAATGGACAAACAGAGAGTTGGGTCTAAATTGAGACACAGGATTAGTCGACTAGGAGTTGGGTCAAGTCGACTACACAAGTGATTAGTCGACTATAAGAGACTATAAGTCGACTATAGGTCTATGATATGTGTGTGTGCATCAAGGCTTTTGACATGCTATTTTATATTTACAAAACACATCACATCAACTCTCTTTGGGCAGTTTTGATCATGAAGAACTCTTGATATATCTTGTGCTAGAGCTCCAAATGAAATGCTTCACAAATGTCTTCATCAAAACATGTTCCAACATTCTCCCCTTTTTTGATGATGACACGTGTGCACATATGCTCCCCCTGCAGAAAATATGTTATATGTTCCTCCCCCTGCAGAAATTGGGTTATAACAAATATAGAAATATTTTGTTCTCCCCCTGCAACAAATATATCATTATATATATATATATATATATATATATATATATATATATATATATATATATATATATATATATATATATATATATATATATATATATATATATATATATATATATATATATATATATATGTTCTTATCAACTTTTATATGGTACCTGCAAGATAAACGTTAGATGGTACCAAACATAAAAGAACATATTAACCTTTAGGAGTCCAAATCCATTTAGAATTTGGTTTCCACCTGTTAGTATACGCATAATTGCATGAATCACATATATCATGAATGTATGATGCAATATAGGTATTTTTATCATGAATACTTAAATTCTTAGGAATCCATATAAACTTATTTTTCTTAGACTTTCTTTTTACAAAAGAACTATATGGATTACTACAATATGAAGAATTTTCAATATATCCAATACCATAATTATTATGTGACAACTTCCGAAAAGATAATAAATCATTCAACTTTTCTTTTCCTTGATTGAACTTAGTCACATTTTGCAAAATATCTTCATATTTTTTTTGGAAACTGAAATATCTTTATCTAAAATAGAAATCCTTTTATTCAAAGACTCAGTTTCTTGTTTAAGAAAAATGTTCTCTTTTATAAACTTCTCATTATCATTTTTCAAAGATGATATGACTTTTTCAAACTCATCTTGTTGAGAATTTATAGAAGATACTTGTAAAGCATAACATGAATTTTCATTTAAAAGTTTTTCATTTTCTTTTGATAATACTTTATTTTTCAGTTTTTCATGCTTTAGATCATTAAACAATTCATGAAATGCATCAGAAAGTTCAGTAAATGATACCTCATCATATGTAACATAGGTTGACACGTTCAGTGGATTCTTCTTCGTCAGAAGATGAGGAATCACTGTTCTCCCATGAGACTTCATAGTTTTTATTCTTTCTGAATTTTTTGCTCTTGATTTTACTTTTATTTTTGAGCAATGGGCAATCCATCTTCATATGACCTGGTTTATTGCAATTAAAGCATTTGAATTTACCTTACTTTAGGAATCTCCTGAATTTCTTTGAAAGCATTGCCATCTCCTCTTCTCGTCATTTGAATCGTCCGTGTCGGAGGATGCATGGAAGGCAAGTTCTTTCTTCTTTGAGTGGTGTTGTTGTTCCTCCTTTTTTCTTTCTTCTAGTTGCACTTCATATGCCATTAGATTACCAATTAGGTTTTCTAACGACAAAGTTGAGAGATCATTCGCTTCTTCAATAGCGGTTGTCTTCTTCTCCCATTCTGGTGTGAGTGCATGAAGGATCTTGCAAACTTTTTCGACTTGGGTGTAGTCCTTTCCAAGGGATGCTAATGAATTGGTAATGTCGGTGAATCTTGTAACCATTTCGGATATGATTTTATTCTCCTCCATTTTGAATAATTCAAACCCGTGGACAAGAACAGATATTTTAGATTCCTTAACTTTATTTGTGCCTTCGTGTGTTCCTGAAGAGTATGCCATATTTGATGTGTAGAAGTGGCTGTTGACACACGGTTGAACTCTTCTTTGGTTAAGACACAGAATAGAGCATTCATCGCTTTGGCGTCAAGGTTCGCATTCTTCTTTTGATCATCACTCCAAGCGTTGTAGTTGGTTGTTGCTTGGAGTACGATGCTTCTAGATGTTCCAAAGTTCGTAATTGAGCGATTTGAAGTAGATCTTCATTCTACAATTCCAATAATTGTAGTTGGATCCGTCAAATAGCGGTGGACGTTGTGTAGAATGTCCTTCTTTGAATTGGGATGATGAAAACTCCGCTGTCATTCTTGTTGTTGACTAGGTATGCAGTGCTCTGATACCAAATGTTGGTCCCGAGATGATGCCAATTGTTGAACTTTCTCTGTTTGGCACGTATGGATCTAAAATACGAAGTCAACACAAATACTAAACAAAGAAGGATTAAAGTTAAACAAATAAATAAACTTGCAATAAAGGAAATCAAATCTCAGAAAAGTTTAGACAAACGCAAACACGAGAGATTTATCCTGGTTCGGTCCTCGTGACCTACATCCAGTCCCCAAGCCACCCGCTTGAGATTTTCCTTTATCCTTAATTTTGTACACCCAAAATCACAACCATGCACACCACTTGACAAATCCCCTTTGCCAAATTTGTACACCTTCTCTCTACACCAAGAGAACAAACTCCATCTTGTACAACTGCTTCTACACCAAGAAGACACCCGTGTACAATGATTGCTTTAAGTATTACAATACTTTCCTATAAGCCTTGGTATTGTGTATGAACGTGGACAAGGTCTAGTATAGGAGAAAAACTTCAGAGAACTTCACAAAGGAATTTGAATTTGGTGAAGAACTGAAGTGGAAATCAGTTTTCAGGTTTGACAGAATTTTGATTCAGAAAACTGAAGATTAGGATTCTAATTTGGCCTTTAGAATAACAACCCTTTATATAGCTACACACTAGGGTAAGTTAGGGTAGTTATAGGTGCAATTCAAATGATTGAAACATTGGAAAACGTTGCACAAAAGACCATATAACAGAAACTGTCTAACAGTCAGAAACTGCCTATAGTCGACTTGCCTTTTGAGTTAGTCGACTATACTAGGCAATTTTCCTAAGGTTAGTCGACTAGGTTTGGGTATTAGTCGACTAGTTCAAGATAAGTTCGAGTGACAGGTTTCTGGATAACTGAATCAAGTCGACTGCAACTCCTTTATAAGTCGACTGGATCATGGATTAGTCGACTAGGGGAATAGGTTTAGTCGACTACAATTGCTATTAGTCGACTAGGTTGTCTGTCAAGTCGACTAATGGACAAACAGAGAGTTGGGTCTAAATTGAGACACAGGATTAGTCGACTGGGAGTTGGGTCAAGTCGACTACACAAGTGATTAGTCGATTATAAGAGACTATAAGTCGACTATAGGTCTATGATATGTGTGTGTGCATCAAGGGTTTTGACATGCTATTTTATATTTACAAAACACATCATATCAACTCTCTTTGGGCAGTCTTGATCATGAAGAACTCTTGATATATCTTGTGCTAGAGCTCCAAATGAAATGCTTCATAAATGTCTTCATCAAAACATGTTCCAACACCTGTTTCTCCTCCTCTTATTCTATCTTTTCTCCTCTCTCTCTCTCTCCTCTCTCTCTCTCCACTTCTCTCTCTCTCCCCCCTCTTTGTTTTTCTCTCTCACCGGCCGGTCACCCCCGACAGGGCTGTCGGGGGGGCCTCCGTCGCCGCCGGCCAGCCAAGCTAGCGGGCTGGCCTCCCGTAGCAGCAGCAGCAACTGCTGCTGCTGTTGCTGTTTTGGGTGTGAACCCATTGTGGGTATGGACCCACTTTTAGAACCCATACCCGCATCCCTTAAGCTTGTACCCATTTGTTTAAGTATTGGGTCGGGTTATTAGATCTAAACCCGAACCCAAACCCAATTAACCCTTTAACCCTATTGGGTTAGACCCGTTAACCCATATCCCATTCAATTAAGTTAATTGGGTATGTGTTGTGGATCTGGATCCAACCTGTTAGCTACCCAAACCCGCATCACATATTAAAGGTAAGTTTACATATAAATCCCTTGCAATTTTTAATAATTGCACTTTAGACCTTTTTATTACATAATTAACCTATTTTATAGGATTTTAGTGTTCGGGTGATATTTGGAGCATCCATAATCCGATTTGGACGATCTTAGGACCGTTGCGATCGTGAGAAAGAGAGCTACCTCCTTATGACCAGTTTGTGAGTGTTTTTATTTTATAAATTGTATTTTTATCTTGTTAAGTGAAATTAGTTGCTTTATTTAAATAAAATATGATTGCCAGTAAATCCCCGCTATTAATATTTAATAAACATTGTTAATATTTAATATGAATGCCAGTAAATCCCGGTTATTAATATTTAATAACTTGTAAACATTGTTAAAACACTGTAATAAATACTGTAATTAGAATATGCCTGACTGCTCTTTAAACACGCTTAATAATAAATCATTCTTTTTCTTGATTTATTATCTGTAACTTAAAATTGAGTAATGAAAAGACGTTGATAAAGGAAAACCCAGATTTATAGTTAAATACAGTAGCGTATGTAATTGTATGTCGATCATGTTCATAATCTTAAACTCATTACAATAAAATAATAATAAGCTGATACAAATTCATGTCATCTTGATACTGGCACTAGTACACTGGATATTATGCTTCTTGTATATACTTATTACACTGAGCACTATCATTCCATGTACTTGTTTCACCACTACACATATATTGTTACACTGGATATCTATTATTTCTAGTTACAGTTCTTACACGTATTAGTACTAGCGTTACATGGATATTCTAGGACACGGGACACTGGTATCACATGTGGATACTTGTGATACTGAATATTGTTATTGCATGTACTTGTAAACTTGTTACACTATGCATCATATAATTATTTTATTCATATCTACTGTCACATAGATTCACCTGCATGCATGCGATGCTTGTCTTTGTATTCCCGTTATATTGAACACTGTTCATGTTATATGGATTATTGTTACATGAGTATTCTTGTATTCTCGTTACATGATTATTTCCCGTTATTGATATTGATATTCTCGTTACTTGACATGTGAGCTGTTGATATGCAATATATGAAATCCCACATCTATTTTTTTCCGTTTCCCATTAGCTTGTTTTATGCTATCAGCAGAGCTTATGTCCTGTTATCATGTTACATGTACCATGTACTGTTCTTATTCCTGATACTCTATGTACATTAAATGTGTTACATATAATATGGGGTTGGGGGAGACTTGACGGTTGACTAGATCTTGTCGGGTGGATGTCTGGATCCTTTGTTTGTTCCACTGCAGGGGACAGGGTAGTGCTGACTACCGACAGCTATAGCTCATGAGCTCCCATTTCCCGTTATGTTATTAGCTCATGGAGCTTTCGTTTTCCGTTACTTGTTTCACCCTAGCGGGTTGGTCCTGGTCTCAGCAGCCAGGGAGTCTTGGTAAGGCCGTGATCCCGGGGTATGCACGGGATACACTCACCCGATAAGAGCTCCTTGACCATTGGGTTTCCAATTAACATAATAAAACGGTATAAATAATAGTGACGTCAGGAACACTTGTTATTTGGTCACTCTCTCATTTAGATAATGGTACCCGTATGCCATGTCCGGATGGGTTCGACTGGAGTGCGGGTTCCAGTATGAACTGCCACTGGTATGGGACACTAGAAGAGATTGATTAAAATACCAGATGGTACTAATTGTTATTATTGTAAATAACATGACTTGATCTGATACATGTATCCTATTGTGTAGTTGTACTTGTTACTATTCCTGATAATTTATCCACTATCATGTTACCGGTATACTTTGCTACATTACCTGATACTTGTTACACTTCATGTGGTGACACACTATTCATGTACACGTATACCTTGCATTGCATGCCTTTTGTTCCTGTATATCCTATAGACACTATTCCCGTATACTCACATCATTATAGAATGGTTGCATACTTCATCTACATGGTCACATGCATCACGTCAACAATGTTTATTATACAAAACTGGAGACTACTGTAGACATGACCCGATGATAACATGCTAGTTGGTGATGGTATTAAAAGATGACATTGTTATATTTCTACTGCTTATTAAATTCCTGTTATATAGTATCACTGATACATAAACAAGTATTATATATTATTATCGTGCTTGTATTACTATAATACATATTACTGCCTCCTTCATTTTACCACTCACTAGGTCGCTTTCTGACGACCCTGGGTTTGCGTGCCCAGGTTGGAGATCCTAGATATCGTATTGTAAGATATTTTATTGGATTCGCATAGGAGACTCATCATCGAGACCATTCATAGGTATCTTTGTGATTTATTTCTGTTATCTTATTTATCCCTATTTTCATATCTGTTATGATAATTAATCTCTTTCTGCAGGTCTTCTTGTACTTATTTAATGCTAGAACTCTTGTATATATGGATGTCATTTCCTGTACTGAGGCTTAACGTACGTACGTGAGGGTATCTCCGCCATGCATATGTACGTCGCCATAACGTCTCCATACCTGCGGGAGCGGGGCGTATCAAACGGGCAGAAATTTTTGGAGGCTATATATATATATATATATATATATATATATATATATATATATATATATATATATATATATATATATATATATATATATATATATATATATATATATATATATTCTCTTGAGTTGTTTTGAACAAGTTTTTAGAGAGAAATTTTTCCCATCTTTACAAGTGTTTAACAACAAGTTTTTAAAAGAGTTTTTGTGTCAAAAAGATTTGTCTTTATTTGTTTTAAAGTGTTGGAAAAATTAAAGAAAAAGAGAGCCTTTGGGAATTGATTTTTAATCTTCATTTCAATATCTTTCTTGTGATTTTTTCAAGTATTTTTCTTTGTTATTTTCATTCCAAACACTTTATTTTCTCACACTTGAGATATCATATCTATCTGAAATCACCTAGAGGGGGGGTGAATAGGTGATATGGCTAATCTGAAAACTAAATGCGGAAGCTAAAAACAATTTGCAACAACACTTAATACAACCAACGAGTGTAGCCGAATTCCCCGTGAAGGGCTCTGAACTAACTCCTCTTGATTCCCCTAGATAAGGGTTGAGGTGCTATATGAAGCTCTCGTGGTTAAGTACAAGTAAGGCACACACAAACAAACCAAGCATGTAATATGAATAGGCAATGTGAATATATGCAAGGCACAAATGCAAGAATATGATATAGCAATAAGAACAATGCACAAAGTAAAGAAAGAGAGAGAGTCAATGGATCAAGCGCAAACAACAAGATTTGTTTCGAGGTTCGAGCACCCAGCTCTACATCCCCGCCTTCACCCAGAAGGATTTCGAATCCACTAGCTTGTCCATACAGGACTCCCACACAGGGAACCTCTACCGAGGATTTGGGGCAATACAATAACAAGGAGTACCCAACTCCTCTCTTTACAACCACAACCTCCTTCTTGAGGCAAAGCACGTAGCCAACAAACAATCACCTCACAACTTGAGGGATAAGCACAAAGCTACACAAGGATCACCTCACCACTTGAGGGATACAACCTAAATGCACAACCTCCTCAACATAGTGAGGGAAAGGCACAAAGCCAAGCTAAGATTGGGTTTACAACTTGGTGGTCTAACAAACAACCACAAACAATTTCTTTCCCACACAAGGATCCTATAGAATAAGATAGTAGATGTAGCTCAAGTGTGGAGAAAACCAAAGGAATAGAAAACAAATACTCAAAGAAAATCCTTGGGAAAAATTAGAAACCAAGATGAAGAAGTTGAATCAAACACTTTTCCCAAAAACCCTTTTCTTTGATTTTCCAAACCCTTAGAAAACACCAAATAGATTGTTCAATTTTAAGGCCCAAAAACTTCTTTTGATTGCAAACACTGGAGAGTATGAAAATATTAGCACAAAAATTCTTAGTGAAAACTGGTCACAAATGGGGTATTTATAACCCCTAGAAAAATATAGCCGTTGGCAGCTAAAACTGCCAGAAATGGCCTACCGGTCGACCGGACGGTCGACCGGCCAACGATCGATTTTTGATCGTTGGCAGCTACCGGTCGACCGCCCGGTCGACCGGCCCCAGAAACAGAGAGCAACACTCTCTGTCCGATCGACCGCTCGTCGACCGGGAGCAACCCGAGAGTGGGTTGCTCACAGTCGGTCGACTAACACGGCTACGTGCACAAACTTGTGCACGTCCGGTCGACCACTATGGTCGACCGGCTCCTGGCCCGGTCGACCGTTACGGTCGACCGCCAGAGCCTGACAGCCAAAATCTGGGACTGAAAAACTGGATTTTTAAAGTCTTAAAAATTCCCATAAAATCTCTAAAAACCCATAAAAATAGTTTTCTCATTTTTCATTGATATATAAATATGTGATAAAAATTACAACACAAAAATCAAACATTTTGAACTATTTTTGTGTCTTACAAATTTTATCAAAATTCAAAACCTGTATTTTTCCAAACTTGTATTTTTCAAAAGAAAATTCGATTTTTCCAAAACTCATTTAAATACAAAAACATGATATTTAAACACATTGAAGCATGTTGCATATGGATGGAAATCTAATATACAAGAAACACATACATATCCATGTTTTTGACTTTAATTCCAAAATATGTTTTGTTAAAAATACCAAAACATAAAACACATGAATAAGTAAGTCAAAACTAAGTTTGTCTAGGAAGTTAAGCATGCATGTATATAGAATGAATCTACTATACATAAAACCATTTAAACTTGTTTTGACCTATCTATTCATGAAACCAAGATCGGTTAAACCAAAAACGGAAAAATCGAAAACCAATATTCAAAACATGAAACGTGTGTGTTGTGAACTTGAGCATATCATACTATTCTAATCATTACAAATGGATTTAAAACTCAAACTGAACTAGGTACCAAGGTCTTCGTGTAGAGCGTCGTCTCCAAGCCGACTCGATCCAAAACTTCGTGATCCACCGAGCTTGACTCCAATGAGTGCTATATATGATCTTGTCGCTCGGGCTCTTGAATCACTATGTGAAAGCTTCCAAACTATCTTTGTTGAAGCTAATCACCTACTAACATCTTGATTAATAATCTGAAACTAAAATCACAAGATTATTAGTACACATAACTACATGAGTTAATCATCATCAAAACTAGAGTGGAAGGCCTTTGGGCCAACACTATCTTATCTATAGGATCTTGTTTTTGTAGGAAAATTGGTTTGTGGTTTATTGAGAC
The DNA here is from genome assembly GCA_038442645.1 of Agave tequilana. Classification (NCBI taxonomy): domain Eukaryota; kingdom Viridiplantae; phylum Streptophyta; class Magnoliopsida; order Asparagales; family Asparagaceae; genus Agave; species Agave tequilana. Next base: position 151,204 of record JAVJIF010003095.1, read on the forward strand.
CACTGAGAGTTGTAACATTTCCTTTGCCTTGGCTTTGTGCCTTTCCCTCTAAGTGTAGAAGAGGTTGTGCAATTGGGTTTGTGGCTATCCCTCTAAGTGTAGAAGTGATTGTTGTTGTTTGGCTTAGTGCCTTATCCCTCTAGTGAAAGGTGATAGTTGTTATGTCTTGCCTCTTGTGTAGGGTTGTGTTGTTGGAGAGAGGAGTTGTGTACTTCTAGTTTGTATTTGCCAAATCCTCAGTGGAGATTCCCTGTGTGAGAAGTCCTGTGTGGACGCATTAGTGGAAATCCTTCTGTGTGAAGGCGGGGACGTAGAGCAGTGGCTAGAACCTCAAAACATATTTTGGTATTTGCGATTGATCCACTATCTCTAAACTCTCTCTCTTTTATACCTTGCATTGTTTCGTATTGTTCATATCATACATATATGCTTGATATTGTTTGTGTGTGCCCATACTTGTGTTGAACCAAGAGAGATTCAAATAGCATCTCAACTCTTATTTAATAGAATCTAGAGGAGTTATCCAGAGCCCTTCACCGGGAATTCGGCTACACTCGTTGGTTCCACTAAGTGTGTTGCATTTAGTTTTTAATTCCGCATCATGTCATTAGATTAGCTATACATCTATTCACCCCCCTCTAGGTGTATTTTCAGAAAAAAAGCCAAAAAAATTAATCGGCTAGATCTAAAAAAGGGTAAAATTGAAAAAGTGCAAATATAAGTTAGTTATACGATAGAGTCAAATTTGAAATGGACGGCGTAACTGAGGTAGACTGAGGCTGTGGCGAAAAAAAAATGTAATTAAAATTTTTTTCCCAATTAATTGAAAAAAGAGTACAAAGTCAATTTCTGAATAAATAAATTGCCAATTATCTGTTGAATACGAAACTTCCCACCACTCATTACCATTGGTAAACTGGTTGGCAGTCACAATTAGTTATAAAATTGTAACCATGTATGCCCTGACCCAAAGGGAATCGCGAACAACGTGACCTCCGGCCCCACTACATTCCCTCTGTGGGGCCCACGCCTCTGGGGTGTATTTGTGGGTGACATTACTCAACCACCCAAAAACAAATGAAAACCAGCGCGGGAGAGGGACGAGCGACGTGACCCTTTCTCCAGCGTTCGCTGCCCCCGCGCCCAGCCCCACCCCCACTCCTACCCACACCTCTCGTATTAAAAGCGCGGGGCACGTTTTAAAAGCTGCCAACGTGTTCCCGCCCTGTGGGCCCTACCTTTGCCCCCCGGTTCTGGGATCCGCTGTGCAACGTCTAACACCAAACTTACTTTCTACGCAATCTCAACCGTCAGTATCAACAAATCTACCGTTATCGTGCTGTTCTTCTGCACTAGCGATGCAGCGGATCCTGGGTTTATTTCAGCCCGTATTTTTTTTTTTTTTTTTTAACGCGGAGCACCCGAGGAACTACCGTTCCTCGGTCAGTGACTCAGTATGCGTGGGACCCGCCCCCGCTTTGTGCTGAGTCTAATTCTCGGGTGACAATAAAAAGAATAATAGAGAGAGACTTTGTGCACTGACCCGTCAAAAAAATTAGTCTCAAGTGCCAAGTGGTCGTCACCTAGATATTTGGGCTCTTCCTCTCTAAGATTCAGTGGCAGTATCTGTAATTTAATAGGAAGACCAAGCCCTGTTTCCACAGTCAATTTACACTACGGACACCAAACAGAGACTCCCGAACGGGACTCGCCGCTGTTATCGGGTTCGAGTGTGGGTACAATTAGTACTACGGATCCCAACCCGATCCATTTGTCTGGACACGTGGGGCCCACATAGGGGCTTAAACGGCATGAGTGTTATTCTGATGAGAGAGAGAGAGAGAGAGAGAGGAGGGAGGGTTTAGATTCAGTTAAGTACGTTTTTTTAGAAAGTTAATGATAGTAGATTAGACAAAATCCCATCACTCTCTCGGTCCTCGCACTCACCATTTTCTTAATGATTTTTGTTATTTATTTCTTTACTTTCCTCAGGTCGCTGTCTTGCTAGAAACGGAGAAGGGGCGAAGTTAGGAGCAGCCTTGGAAGTGAAAGGGGAGAGAGAGCGAGCGGAAGTTATTAGCCCAATTCAACTCCTCTCTCTCTCCCTTCTCTCTCTAGAGATTGATTGATTTCAAGGGTGGTGGAAGGTGGAGGACATGGATTTCAATGACAAAGATATCAACGACAAGTGAGTCTTTTTCAAATTTTGTTTTCATCATTTGGTGTTTCTTTTTTTAATTTTAATTTTTTTTTTTTGGTTCTAGTCTATCTTTGTTCTTAGTTCATGTTGAAATAAGGGACATAAGAGTAGATGTGGGCAATTTTGATAATGGTTCTTCTTTAAAATTCTATGCTATTGTGTTTCCATGGATGCCCCCAATTTTCAAAAAGTTAAATTCTATCAACTTTTTTTTGTTAGGTTTCTGTTTGATTGGTTGTTCCATTTTATCAAGAGATCTTTTGCAAATTTTTACTGGGTTTTTAGTTTTCAATGAAGGGAGTTTGTTGGATCCATATTCAGGCTAATGGCTCTATTTTGTATGTGGTGGCCTTTTTAATTGGATCTAGATTTGTCATGATTGGATGCCAAATTGCTTGACAATGCCAATTTCTAGTTTCTCTTTGTGAAGTTTGTAGTCCTAGGTAGAAATTTGTAAGCTTGCAGCTTCAGGTTGCTTTGTTGTGTCAGTTGATTGATTTATTTCATGCTACATTGTTGGTACCAGAGAGTTTAGCATTTGTTTGCAAATTCTGTAATCAGTAATGTTAGTTTGCTATGTGAAATTGGATGGCAGTGATCTGTGGGAATGGAAAGATGAAGAGTATACTCTGCAAAAGGATTCGGGGAACGGTATGTTTCTCACTTTGTTTTGTTCTTAGTTGAATTCATAGTAGTTTAGTTTCTTATGGTCTGTTTTGTTTTTCGCTGCACAGATTTCTCTCGCTGCATATGGGATAATGTGAACGTAAATGAGGACAATTTGATGTACATGCTTGAAGAACAAACTCCAATTAAGGATTGTGCAGACTTTGGCTACCAAGTTTGTGATTTTGTAGGTATTTTTCTTCAACCACAATGCCGGCTATATTTTTGATGAGATTGTTGTACTAAACCCTTATTACTTGGGGGAATGTAACTCAGATAATGCTAACAAGGGATGGAGGAATGCATAGAGAGTTCACAGATGAAACGGAGGCGAATGCTGCAATTCACATCAGATGCTAATGAAATTGGTGTTGGTAATGAGCAATTTACTTCCATATGTCTGAAATCAAAGGTTGGCCATCTAGCACCCTATAAATTGTAGTAAAGTGTGAGCTCTTGGATGTGTATTTGATTTTTTGGAGGGAAAACTATAGTTTTTCTCAATTCAGCTTTGGTTTTTAGCCCCACATTGGATGAGAGATGGGAGGTTGAGTAGCATATATACTAACTCCTCTCAAGCCTACTGTTATGAATAGTTGGGTTATGCCACAATCCCCATGCGCGCACACATGCAGAACCGAACCAGGCCGGGTTCGGGTGGCGCGCCCCCACGACATGTGAACACGAATGCAGGTCCGTTCAGGGGTCCGTGACTTGCTACATTTTGAATCTCTTTTTGATTTTGTATTCAGAGCTAACTCCGAACTTTTGGGCAAAGTGACCCAGAGTACTTGGACTTGGAGTGATCTCAGAGTACTTGGACTCGCAGTGATCTCGGAGTACTTGGACTCGGAAAGACCCTGAGCACTTGGACTCAGAGAGACACCTTGGTTCCATCTCAGAGAGGCATCTCGGTGTACCGAGTGGGTCTTCTCAGAGTGGCTGTTGGGTCTCGGAGATAGATTCGAATCAAGTATTCAGAGTGACTGCTCTGTCTCACTCTTTCCGGAAGTACTCACAGCTAATCGGTTAATTAATGTTTTGATTTGTTGACCCGGTAAAAGCGGATCTGCGAACGTGCGAAATTGATGCAAATTAGTTGCAACAAATCTGAACGTGCGCTTGTTTTGTGCGGGGTCTGTTTGTAATGTATATAGCTCTATGCCTATTTAAAGAGCCTCTCCCTGTTTATTCTCAGATCACTGAAACTGATATCAATAACTACATTCTTCTTTCTCTCACTGTCATATTTCTTTACCAAATTATTTTATTGTTTTCGAGTTATTTATCTGGTTGATCGATTGAAGCTCTCTTGATGCGGACATGTGACGACACCAAAGGTATCACGAGTTATTCATTTTGTTGATCGGAGTCTGTATTTTTATTTATTTGAGTTGAGTATGTTTCTTTCTTTGTTTTAGCTTTATGTTTCTCTTTTTAGTCTCACATCGATTATGTGGAGAATTTCTCAGTTCTGTAAGCCTATATTAAGGCATGAGTTCAATAAAATTGTAATGAAACTTGATTAATAAAAAAATTAATATTGAGTGTTTAAAAATGAAAATCTCTTTGAGTTTGAGTGTGAAACCGAATTCTCCCGAATTTTGAGTGTGAACTAAATCTTATCCTCTCTCAAAATTCTATCCTAATCTCAAATCCCTATTTCCTCAAATCCAATCCTAACCAATTTTCCCTTCTCAGCCAAATACAACATTAAAGAAAAAGAAAAATAAAATACAAAAAAAAGTTAAAACAGAATTACCCTCCTCTCCTTCCCACATGACAACTCACATGCCCTACACCTTGTCTTCTTTACTTTTTCTTCTTTCATGAGCAACCAACTCAAAAACAAACCCATCAATCCACCCCACTCCCAAATTCAAATTCCAATTACAAAATCCCTCCAAATCATCCCCCATCTCCAATTTGTGTGGCCATCAACCACCGCCAAGCATCCTCACCTGCACCATGACCTCCTCCGTGCCCCGTGATCGAGTAAAGAACAGGCCAGTGACACCTTTCCTCCCTCATCTGTGGTGACCTGCAGATCACTCCTCGTCTTCGGTTGGCTCTTCACCTCCTCGCATCTACCCTCATCGTGCCGCCACGAGACCGAAAGCAAGCAAGCAAGGTGAGAATAGATCAAAGCGGGTTCTAACTCAAGCAACCTGACTTGAGGTTAGATTCGGATCTAGCGCTACAGTGCAAGCATAGACCTGCTACCATAACACATCAATAGCAACAACAGTACAAGATAAGAAGCACACTCGTCAGCAAGTTCAGAAAGTCAAACACAAATCAACAAAGTGGAATACCTGAGAAATATTCTTTAGTAGGTAACTTTTATTCTTAGCAATAGGATTATCGGCTGGATTACACTATCATTATTTCTAAATATTTATCATGATTTCTTGTTGTCCACTAGCACAGTGAGAGTTGTGTGATTCTATTATATTTGTTATCTATTGATGCTGATAAATTAGACTGTTCAATTAATTGAGTATTGTGTTGTGTTTCGTGAGACTAGACTTATCTAGAAGCTATAATTGCAAATTATTGTTAAAAACCCATCTGATCGCATTACTAGTTTTAGTTAATTTCCTACCGAAGATCATATTTTTTTATGAAACGTTACGGAATTTGGATTTATCACAGATATACCACACTATGGGGTCCCCGTTTCACATCAGTTTGGTATCAGAGTATGATTAAAATAGAAAACTTGTTAGAGGTATACTTTTTTTTGCATCAAATATTTAAAAAATTGAAATTTTGTTTAGGCATTTATTAGGAAATTTTTTATTTTCTTTTGCATAAAAAATAATTTAATAAAAAAATGACATGTAGGAAGTCCCACATCTCAGCTACAGATGTTTCAATATTTGATGGTTGTATGGATTATCTTGATCAGTCAGATCCTCAAATCTTTCTAAATTAGCTACACAACATAGATAGGTATTTCACACAATACCCATTTTCTGAATCTGAGAAAGTCAAGTTTGCCATTACGAAACTGACTGGACAAGATAGCCGACATTGGATCGATTTAATATCAATGAGAGTATTTCATGGTCAAGAACCAATATACACTTGGTCTTATGTGAAGGACGAACTCAAGGATAAACGTGCCACCACATTACTACAAACATCTTCTTGACAAATGGTGTAAAATTTCCCAAGGTAACAAATCTGCCAAGGAATATGTTAACAAATCTGATGAGTTTCTCAATTGTTATAATATCCTATGCAAACAGAGTGACCTCCAAGTCTTTTCTAATTTTGTGCTGGACTTTGAATGGACCTAGAATATGAACTTTGTAAATGTGAAATCACTGAGCTCAAAAGGGCTTACGCTTTAGTCCAAGACTTAGATGTTCTCAAGTTGAGTCATGCATTTAGGAGTCAGAATCTCCAAGCCCCAACCTTCAAGTCGACTTCCTGTCAGCATCCACACCAAGTTCATACATAGAGACGAGCATACAAGGTGGACACGAATGATAAAAGTGCTGAAAGTAGCGCTAAGGGTAAGAACACCGAAAGAGACTTCTCTACACTTAGTCCTATAATCAATTGTTATAATTGGCAAGGTTATAGGCATGTTGCTGCAACTGTCTAACCCCATTTAGGATTGGTATCATTGATAGAGTTTCCATTTGAAGCCTTTAAACCTGATAGCACTATCTCTCTGAAATTCACTGCCACGGTTATTGTCCCTTTTATTGCTACCGTAACTATCGTTTGCCCTTTCCTTCTCCCGGCTCTACTGCTGACACCACCTCCGCTTCCACTACTGTCGACCCTTACTGTCATTGTCTGTTCTGATTGTCAACCTCTTCCTCTTTTGTTACCGACACTCACCCCTGTGATCACGGAGCTTGTCAATGTCCTCTCTGAAGAACCTATTTGCAACGCAGAAGAATCGGAAGACTCAGACTGTAACACCCCGATCATTAATATCCTAATATTTGATTAACATGATTTATTTAAAATTTTAGCTCTTGGTTTAAGGGAGTATACAATTTTAGTAGGGGTGAGGATGAAATCAAGTATTTAGTATAATGAATATTTTCACATTTATGTGGGAAAGAATTTTAGTGGATTGAAAATTGGGCAAATATGAATAAGTGTGTATAAGTGTATGGACTTGTATATGTAAATGGATAATGTGTATATATATAAGTTATATACAAAATATCATCATAATTGTAAATACAAGAATTTAATATAGAAAGAGAGTTAGTGGAGGGAGTTGGTGTGCATGAGAGGGGATGATGAAGGGTTGGGATTTACCTTGGACTATGTGATTACATGCGGCATGAGAAGAAAAAGGAGAGATAAAATTGATTTGGTATTATGTTTGTGATAGGGGTGCTAATTAGGAGATGAATATTTCCCCATCTCTCTTCTCATCTTCATCATCCCTAATATCAAACCCTAGATCCATCTCTCTCAAATTCCCTCTCCTCTTCCTTCTCCCTTCTTTCTCTCTCTCGCAGGGCGGACCACGGCAGGGCGGCCGTGGGCGCGGTCGCATGCGGCCAGGCGCGGCCGGGGCCGCGGCTAGGCGCGGCCAGAGTCGTGGCGGCACCGGCGGCACTCAAGGAGTGGCGGGCAGCGGGTCTTCTTATGAATCTATTGGTGAGGGAGATCTCTTCCTTTGACCTAAAGTCACTTTCTAAAATTTCAATTTCAATACATACTCATCTTGAGTTAAGATTTCATGATTTATACCTCAAGCATGCTTAGATCTGAATTTATTGGTGTTGGTTTCTTGAATAGATGAATGGGTTTTCATCTATTGAACTCAAGTTCTTTCCCACCTTGATATTTCATGGGTTAAATTTTCTTTTGTGGGCTTATATTGAATGGATGATAAAAATCCCGTCTTGGTTCTTGTATTACATAATAGAAATCGATAGATGGTATGTTGGTGGTTTACTTAGAGATGTCTTCATGTAAAACTCTAGTATGGTATAAATCACTTGCTATTATGGTCCCTTGTGTACAATTAACTACAAATCATCTGAACTACATAACGTAAGGTATGAGTTCAATCTACAAAAATTGGTTAAAGAAAGTAAAAATCACTATTGTTATTATGAAAATAGAAGAGACAATGGGGTGGGTGTTTTCATGAAAATCTCGAAATTCATCGGGGTAGTTGAAAAAGATTGATTCTTGTTGTTATAGAAAAAGGCCCCACAAAACCTTCAAGTGTAGGACTTGACTTCAGGTTCATTTAGGTACAAAGTTAAAGTTTGTCCCGGGATATCTAAAAGAGAAATTTTGAGAATACTAAGGTCTCTAAATTAAACCTAAGCTCTCCCTTCATTAAATTTTATATACAAAGAAGATGAGATGGTACCCTAAACATCTACACCTATAATGCCTTGATTGATGCTCTAAGAAAGAAAATCTCATGATCTTATAATGAAATATTTAATTAAGTTATATCTGAAAGTTGCAATTTGCAAAATATAAGTCATGGAAGCTTTAAAGGATATCTTGGCCGTGAAGGGAAGAGATAGTAGGTCTCTCTCATTGCTCGTTTTGATTATTTATTGTTTATTTAACAACCTTTTTTAACTTTTCCCAGCCTACCAAATTTTCAGAGATTTCTATTAAGTAACAAGAGCAATCACGAATACATTAAGAGTGGGTTTAATGCATACCTCAAGTGTAGTCTAATTTCTTTTTACTTGCTTTGACACCTATTTGATAAGGTAATTATTTGGGTATGCCATATCATTCTGTAAATTCACATCATCCTCCAATTCTCTTGATCACCTGCACTTGAACTCCTTCTAGGCGTTTGGACTATGTTGCAGTAGTGTTGTATGCATCATATGTACTAGGAAGCAAAATACTCATGTGACTTCTATACTTCACCATTTTCTTCCTAAATTGAGATTGTATACTTAAAGTCACAAATAGTGCACCTTAAAATGTGAGTATAATATGTGAAGCTTGAAAAATGAAAATCTGATTGTAGAAAAACTTTTATAGTGAAATGATTCAATGGCTATTCAATGAGTGGGAAGGGCTTGAATTGTACATAGAGTAGTTGAGAAATTTATCAAAGACTATTAGATCGGGTTATGGGCGAGTAACCCATGTTTATTATCCTTAAGGATCTTTTGCGCATAATTACTAAATTCTGGAAAGTTTCGGCTATGTCTCTTCTTAATTGTCGTCATTTAGTCTTATTACAAATAATGGCACTGCAAGTTGATGAAGTCTTTCTAATATTATCCACCTTGTTTTCACATACTGCATTAGACTGAATTATCCATGTCACAAAGTAAGGATATGATTTTTCACAAGTAAGAGGGAATTTTGTGATGGTTCCTTTATATGAATAATCAAGTTAGCCCGATGAATGATTGAAGGTCGTAAGATACAAATTTTGGGTTTCGAAGCCAAGTATTCAATTATGGCTATGAATACAACCATTAGGAATTAAGAAAGATAAGGCAAGACTACATCCGATAGCAAGATGCGTATGAGTTAACCTTGTATATGCTAACTTAATTAAGTACCCTCGTATTCTAACTGTGGACATCTAAGCTCTTCTCAATTTTGCATGTAAAAAGGGGTCAGTTAGTTAGTGCAAGGATAAGAAATAGATATGATGGCACAATCAGTGAAAACTATACGAGTGTACAAGTAAAAAAGTTAAACTTTCAAAGGTACTAACTGAATGTGGTTATGGTCAAATGAATAAGCCTGAAGCTCTTAATGTAACCAAGTCATGTGGAACTAGAATGACTAATGGGATTGTATATGGATGATTGCCACAAATAACAACCAATACATAATTACGCGAACCCAATATGTGGGTTGGTGACGATAACACTTAATCACCTGAAAGGAGAACGGAAGAACCAATAAACTTTTGATAAACTCGGAAATCGATATGAAATTTGATGATCATTTACACTTGCATACTGAACTTAAATCATTAAGTATTATACTTTGTGAATGCACGTAAAAGTTTGATAAAAGAAATGTGAATGTTGTTAGAGTATAACTATTGAGCAATCATCTATAGTGAACAATTAGAGTAAGTCAAAAACCTGATTGGTGGGCTAATCAACTCTATCAGTTAAACAATAAGATGTATGAAGGGTGGAGTATAGCTAAATGCAAGACTTACTTGTACGAATTAGGAATTTATGTATTAAAAGTGTAATCAATGGTTAGACGAAATACTGAACGATTGACATTGATAATATTTTGTGTGTAAATTGATTGTTACATATGAATGATACTGAAGTATGAATGTGATTAAGTGTAACATGAGGTATACAGTTATATATGCTCATACACGTACACCTCTATTTGGATACACAGTTGTTGATAATATGAATGAGAACTCAATTTACATGAATGAGATACGTAGGTCACTTTACTGTTGCCTTACAAGTCATGTGTGATTGTATAACCAGTAAACTATGTATATCTTATTGATAATAGAATTACTAAAACAGGAAGGTGAAATGTAACTTATGTTTGCATACACATATACAGTGAATTATATACATTCCCAGTGATAGAAGTGATAAGCTGAGAATCGAACTATAATAAATGATCAGATTGTTGTAATATGATGAAGTGATTGTTATCTGAGTGTATGTATACACATGCAGTGAATCACATGAAGTTCTTCAGTAATAGAACTGATGAGCTGCAAAGCAAACCATAGTGTTTAATTGATATTTATATTGTTACTACACTGGTTGTTATCTGCATGTAAATATAAGCATGTCTTTTGCTTTCTTGCTTATTGGAGGAAGGGGTCGGGTGGGAGCCGGTAGGAGGGGGAAGACGGTGTTATTGCATTATATATGTTCATATATCTGGAGGAAGGGACTCGTATTACACGGGCAGAGTGCGAAGACGGTGCTATATACATATATCCGGAGGAAGGGACCCGTATTGCACGGGCGGAGTGCGAAGACGGTGCTATATATCATATTGGGAGGAAGGGACCCGTATTGCACGGGCGGAGTACGAAGACGGTGCTATGATATACATATATTTGCATCTTTATAAATGATTGAGAATGAATGGCTATGTGTGATACATATGTGTGTGTGACACTAGGGCTATGTTGGATAATATATGATAATGAAAAAAATCAGAATATAGATTTAGCTGATTGAAATAAAATACTGTAAATTGTGTGAAAGTGTACATGTTAATTCATGCATTACTTGAAGTGTAATGTGATACTGATATATATGAAATGCGATAAGATTACAAGATATAAAGTATGTTTTGTGATGCATGTGTTATCTGAACGTATGCACTATATATAAGATGGTGGGTGTGTGATTGGCGCGTTCGTGCATGATATATGAATACGTATGTGATACATACTATGAATACATAAGAAAAGTTTGATGATAAACTAAAATCGCCGAGTTATTATTTTACAGAGCTTATAAACCTTGTAGCGTGTGGCATAGAGTACAGAGAAATGTCATAAGAATCAAGGACCAAAAGAGTCGGACCGTCCCCGAAGATTTTGGAGCCTAATTGTTTCATCATATTATTGATTCTCTGTTTCTCTTATTCATCCAGATTTGTTCTATTATTCGAAAAATCATGCTTATTATTGATTATATTCATCATCTTCTGATTTTCTTCTTTATCTCCTCACTGAGCTATTGAGCTCACCCCCCCACAGATTATTATATTTTCAGGTCATGGTGAGGCGAAGACTCAATGTAAGCTTTCAAGCGCCTTGTTGGAAATCCTGTTACATAGAGAAGTTTTAGAGTTGTACTTTGTGTGATTGTAATTTAGTTCTTGTTGGGCCTGTTTGGATTTAAGGAATTGGTGTGAAGTGAGGAAGTAGGAAGTAAGATTTATTTCCTTTAGGAAAAAGGGAATTGAGTAGTAAGTTTTCTGGTGTTTGGATGGTGTTGGGAAGTGTGGTTTGGAAAATGTTTTGTCTTTTCCGGTGTTTGGATGGTAATGGAAAGTGGAAGTGAAAAAGTTGACCACAAAGTTGACCGCAAAATAATATTAAAATAAAAATTAATTAAGAAAAATAAAAAATAGATTATAATTAGAATGCAAGTGAGATTTACATGACCAAAAAATTAACTGTTTTATGCTACAACTTATTATAAATGAGATTTACATGACCACAAAATTAACTGTAGCACTCTGGAAGTGAGGAAATGGTTGTGTAAAAGAGAGATGAAAAAGGGAAAAAGGGTTTTCTTATTTTCCTTTTCCGGTGTTTGGATAGATAGGGAAATGAGCAATTATACTTCCCCAGTTCCTTACTTCCGCCCACTTCCTTGCATCCAAACAAACCCGTTGTATATGTTCATTATCCTATTTGTCGTGTACTTATAGAAAGTGTTAGTGCTGAATAGATGGATAGTCTGAATCCATGTATTGTATGGAGATATGAGTTTGGTTATAATTATGATGAGTTGGGAGTTAAAGATGGTTTGGCATTATTATGTGGATGCCGCGAGGGGTGCTCTCGAGTACTTAACTATTGAGTTTTCATATAGGAGGCCATGTGAGCCGAATTATATTTATGATTGCGTGGGCGATTGTTGAGTTGGTTTATATGCTTGAATTGAGGATAAGTAGGCTGGTGTTGGCCGAAATTATTGTGATATGAAATATATATTTGGACATTCAGTATTTACAAAGGAGGTGCTGCTAAATTTTTTAGGGATATTAGAGATGAGTATGATAATCTGTTAATCAATAGAGTTGTTTATGCAAATTGAGATCATTAGAAATCTGGGACCGTTACAGTTGGTATCAGAACGCAAGATATAGAATGATGATAGATTTAGAATAATTATGATAGAAAGAGGATTGGATTAGTATGATTGATATGCGTGGTTGTGTTATGCATGTATGTGAAAATGTTGTTTGATATGGTTGGTTTAAGGGGGTAAGAGTTCTTACGTGTATGATTAATCTCGAACCACGAGATATTTGATCACTGTCTTATGTTCGGATTATGGTACCCACATGCCATAATTCGGATGTGCTCTACTAGGGTGTGGGCCCTCAGTATGTATGAGCTGCCAGTGGTATGAGACACTGGAGTAAGGGAATGATAAAAATATCAAGTGAGTCAAGATTAATTTGGATCGTAAGGACATAGTATAGAATTCGTCAAGAAATAATGAATCTTAAGGAGAATGATTGAGAAAGATATTGCATCAAGGAAAGATTTTGTGATATGCAGGAGGAATACGAAGATTTTTATACTTACTCAGGTGTCAAGTTTCGAGGACGAAACTTTTGTAAGGGGGTAGAACTGTAACACCCCGATCATTAATATCCTAATATTTGATTAACATGATTTATTTAAAATTTTAGCTCTTGGTTTAAGGGAGTATACAATTTTAGTAGGGGTGAGGATGGAATTAAGTATTTGGTATAATGAATATTTTCACATTTATGTGGGAAAGAATTTTAGTGGATTGGAAATTGGGCAAATATGAATAAGTGTGTATAAGTGTATGAACTTGTATATGTAAATGGATATATGTGTATATATATAAGTTATATACAAAATATCATCATAATTGTAAATACAAGAATTTAATATAGAAAGAGAGTTAGTGGAGGGAGTTGGTGTGCATGAGAGGGGATGATGAAGGGTTGGGATTTACCTTGGACTATGTGATTACATGTGGCATGAGAAGAAAAAGGAGAGATAAAATTGATTTGGTATTATGTATTGTGATAGGGGGTTTGTGCTAATTAAGAGATGAATATTTCCCCATCTCTCTTCTCATCTTCATCATCCCTAATATCAAACCCTAGATCCATCTCTTTCAAATTCCCTTTCCTCTTCCTCTCTTCTTCCTTCTTTTCTCTCTCGCAGGGCGGACCATGGCCGGGCGGCCGTGGGCGCTGCCGGGGCCGCGGCCAGGCGCGGCCAGAGCGCGGCGGCACCGGCGGCACTCAAGGCGATGGCGGGCAGCAGGTCTTCTTATGAATCTATTGGTAAGGGAGATCTCTTCCCTTTTGACCTAAAATCACTTTGTAAAATTTCAATTTCAACACATACTCATCTTGAGTTAAGATTTCATGATTTATACCTCAAGCATGCTTAGATCTGAATTTATTGGTGTTGGTTTCTTGGATAGATGAATGAGTTTTAATTTATTGAACTCAAGTTCTTTCCCACCTTGATGTTTCATGGGTTAAATTTTCTTTTATGGGCTTATATTGAATGGATGATAAAAATCCCATCTTGGTTCTTGTATTACATAATAGAAATCGATAGATGGGTATGTTGGTGGTTTTCTTAGAGATGTCTTCATGTAAAACTCTAGTATAGTATAAACCACTTGCTATTATGGTCCCTTGTGTACAATTGATTACAAATCATATGAACTACATAACGTAGGGTATGAGCTCAATCTACAAAAATTGGTTAAACAAAGTAGAAATCACTATTGTTATTATGACAATAGAAGAGACAATGGGGTGGGTATTTTCATGAAAATCTCGAAATTCATCGGCATGGTTCACAGTCGCGGTCTCGGCCACCGACTCAGCGGGTACTGAGACGGATCGGTCTCGACGACTCGGATCGGTATCGGGCGATACGCGCAAAACGCTACCTAGAAAGCTCAAATAATTCTGAAAAAATCACGATAAATCTTAAAAAAATGTAGACATCCACGTTCATATATCACATGTCCAAAATATATCACTTAGCACACTAAACATAAAGAGAAAGTATAAATACATGCGTCGTCAGAAGAAACATATCAAATACATGCACAATATAGTAAATTGCACAAACTACATTCATAAATACATGCTAATATAGTTATTTCCACATTGAATTGCGATGATGCACAAAATCATCATAATGCCAAGTCGACAAGGTCAACTCCGATTATCGGCCAAGTCGGTCTCCTCTGAGTTGAGTCGACCGACTCGTGACTCGGACTCGTCTCGGAGCGGGCCGAGACGGATACGACTCGGCCGACTCGTCTCCGACTCGGCTGAGTCTTTGAACCGTGTTCATCGGGGTAGTTGAAAAAGATTGATTCTTGATATAGAAAAAGGCCCTACAAAACCTTCAAGTGTAGGACTTGACTCCAAGTTTATTTAGGTACAAAGTTAAAGTTTATCCCGAGATATCTAAAAGAGAAATTTTGAGAACACGAAGGTCTCTAAATTAAACCTAAGCTCTTCCTTCATTAAATTTTGTATACAAAGAAGATGAGATGGTACCCTGAACATCTACACCTACAATGCCTTGATTGTTGCTCTAAGAAAGAAATCTCATGATCTTATAATGAAAGATTTAATTAAGTTATATCCGAAAGTTACAATTTGCAAAATATAAGTCATGGAAGCTTTAAAGGATATCTTGGCTGTGAAGGGAAGAGATAGTAGGTCGGAACTCTCTCATTGCTCGTTTTGACTATTTATTGTTTATTTAACAACTTTTTCTAACTTTTCCCAAGCTATCAAATTTTCGGAGAATTCTATTAAGTAACAAGAGCAATCACGAATACATTAAGAGTGGGTTTAATACATACCTCAAGTGTAGTCTAATTTCTTTTTTTACTTGCTTTGACACCTATTTGATAAGGTAATTATTTGGGTATGCCATATCTTTCTGTAAATTCACATCATCCTCCAATTCTCTTGATCACCTGCACTTGAACTCCTTCTAGGCGTTTGGACTATATTGCAGTAGTGTTGTATGCATCATATGTACTAGGAAGCAAAATACTCATGTGACTTCTATACATCACTATTTTCCTCCTAAATCGAGATTGTATACTTAAAGTCACAAATAGTGTACCTTAAAATGTGAGTATGATATGTGAAGCTTGAAAAATGAAAATCTGATTGTAGAAAAACTTTTATATTGAAATGATTCGATGGCTATTCAATGAGTGGGAAGGGCTTGAATTGTACATAGAGTAGTTGAGAAATTTGTCAAAAACTATTAGATCAGGTTATAGGCGAGTAACCCATGTTTATTATGTTTAAGGATCTTTTGCGCATAATTACTAAATTCTGGAAAGTTTCGGCTATGTCTCTTCTTAATTGTCGTCATTTAGTCTTATCACAAATAATGACACTGCAAGTTGATGAAGTCTTTCTAATATTATCCACCTTGTTTCCACATACTGTATTGGACTGAATTATCCATGTCACAAAGTAAGGATATGATTTTTCACAAGTAGGAGAGAATTTTGTGATGGTTCCTTTATATGAATAATCAAGTTAGCCCGATGAATGATTGAAGGTCGTAAGATACAAATTTTGGGTTTAGAAGCCAAGTATTCAATTATGGCTATGAATACAACCATTAGGAATTAAGGAAGATAAGGCGAGACTACATCCGATAGGAAGATGCGTATGAGTTAACCTTGTATATGCTAACTTAATTAAGTACCCTCGTACTCTAACTGTGGACATCTAAGCCCTTCTCAATTTTGCATGTAAAAAGGGGTCAGTTAGTTAGTGCAAGGATAAGAAGTAGATATGATGGCACAATTAGTGAAAACTATACTAGTGTACAAGTAAAAAGTTAAACTTTCAAAGGTACTAACTGAATGTGGCTATGGTCAAATGAATAAGCCTGAAGCTCTTAATGTAACCAAGTCATGTGGAACTAGAATGACTAATGGGATTGTATATGGATGATTGCCACAAATAACAACCAATACATAATTACGCGAACCCAATATGTGGGTTGGTGACGATAACACTTAATCACCTGAAAGAAGAACGGAAGAACCAATAAATTTTTGATAAACTCGAAAATCGATATGAAATTTGATGATCATTTACACTTGCATACTGAACTTAAATCATTAAGTATTATACCTTGTGAATGCGCGTAAAAAGTTTGATAAAAGAAATGTGAATGTTGTTAGAGTATAACTATTGAGCAATCATCTATAGTGAACAATTAGAGTAAGTTAAAAACCTGATTGGTGGGCTAATCAACTCTATCAGTTAAACAATAAGATGTATGAAGGGTGGAGTATAGCTAAATACAAGACTTACTCGTACGAATTAGGAATTTATGTATTAAAAGTGTAATCAATGGTTAGACGAAATACTGAACGATTGACATTGATAATATTTTGTGTGTAAATTGATTGTTACATATGAATGATACTGAAGTATGAATGTGATTAAGTGTAACATGAGGTATACAGTTATACATGCTCATACACATATACCTCTATTTGGATACGCAGTTGTTGATAATATGAATGAGAACTCAATTTACATGAATGAGATACGTAGGTCACTTTACTGTTGCCTTACAACTCATGTGTGATTGTATAACCAGTAAACTATGTACATCTTATTGATAATAGAATTACTAAAACAGGAAGGTGAAATGTAACTTATATTTGCATACACATATACAGTGAATTATATACATTCCCCAGTGTTAGAAGTGATAAGCTGAGAATCGAACTATAATAAATGATCAGATTGTTGTAATATGATGAAGTGATTGTTATATGAGTGTATGTATACACATGCAGTGAACTACATGAAGTTCTTCAGTAATAGAACTGATGAGCTGCAAAGCAAATCATAGTGTTTAATTGATATTCATATTGTTACTACACTGGTTGTTATCTGCATGTAAATATAAGCATGTCTTTTGCTTTCTTGTTTATTAGAGGAAGGGGCCGGGTGGGAGCCGGTAGGAGGGGGAAGACGGTGTTATATTGCATTATATACGTTCATATATCTGGAGGAAGGGACCCGTATTGCACGGGCGGAGTGCGAAGACGGTGCTATATACATATATTCGGAGGAAGGGACCCGTATTGCACGGGCGGAGTGCGAAGACGGTGCTATATATCATATTGGGAGGAAGGGACCCGTATTGCACGGGCGGAGTACGAAGACGGTGCTATGATATACATATATTTGCATCTTTATAAATGATTGAGAATGAATGGCTATGTGTGATACATATGTGTGTGTGACACTAGGGGTATGTTGGATCGTATATGATAATGAAAAAAATCAGAATATAGATTTAGCTGATTGAAATGAAATACTGAATTGTGTGAAAGTATACAGGTTAATTCATGCATTACTTGAAGTGTAATGTGATACTGATATGTATGAAATGCGATGAGATTACAAGATATAAAGTATGTTTTGTGATGCATGTGTTGAAGCGTTACGAGAGCTTTTTACACCAAACTCGAGGGAATCGAGTTTTCTCCCACCTGAGGAGAATGATGCAGATATCTGACGACACTAAAGGCGTCACGAGTTATTCGATTTGTTGATCGGAGTCTGTATTTTTATTTATTTGTATTTCTTTTTTTAGTCCCACATCGACTATGTGGTGAAGTCCGCAGTTCTGTAAACCTATATTAAAGCATGAGTTTAATAAAAATTGTAATGAAGTTTGATTAATGAAAAAAATAATATTTTCAGTGTCTCAAAATGAAAATCTCTTTTGAGTTCGAGTGTGAAACCGGATTCTCCCGGATTTTGAGTGTGAAGCCTTAATCTATCTTATCCTCTCTCAAAGTTCTATCCCATTCTCAAATCCCTATCTCCTTAAATTCAATCCCAACCAATTTCCCCTTCTCAGCCAAATACAACATTAGAGAAAAAGAAAAAAGAAACAAAAAGTCAAAACAGAATTCCCCTCCTCTCCTTCCCACGTGACAACCCACATGGCCAGCACCCTGTCTTCTTTACTTTTTCTTCTTTCATTTGCAGCCAACTCAAAAACAAACCCATCAATCCACCCCACTCCCAAATTCAAATTCCAATTACAAAATCCCTCCAAATCATCCCCCACCTCCAATTTGTGTGCGCCATCACCCTCCGCAAAGTGTCCTCACCTGCACCGCGACCTCCTCCATGCCCTGTGATCGAGTACAGAATAGGCCAGTAACACCTCTCCTCCCTCATCTGTGGCGACTTGTTGGCCAGTCCTCGTCTCCGGTTGGTTCTTCACCTCCCCGCATCCATCCTCATCGTGCTGCCACGATACAGAAAGCAAGCAAGCAAGGAGAGAATAGATTAAAGCGGGTTCTAACTCAAGCAACCCGACCTGAGGTTATTTGATTCGGATCTAGTGCTACAGTGCAAACACCGACCTGCAACCACAACACATCAATAGCAACAACGATACAAGATAAGCACACTCATCAGCGAGTTCAGAAAGTCAAACACAAATCAACAGAGTGTGGAGTACTTGAAAACTGATTCTTCAGTAGGTAACTTTTATTCTCAGTAATAGGATTATCGGCTGGATTACACTATCTTTATCTCTAAAATTTTTATCATGATTTCCCGTTGTCAACTAGCACTATGAGAATGATTTTGTTATATTTATTACCCATTGATGCTGATATTGAAAATTGGATTGTTCAATTAATTGAGATTGGTTGGGTTTCGTAAGACTAGACTTATCTAGATGCTATAATTACAAATTAGTTAAAAACCCATCTGATCGCATTACTAGTTTTAGATAATTTCCTACCGAAGATCATATTTTTTTGATGAAATATTACGGAATTTAGACTTATCACTGATATACCACATTATAGGGTCCCTGTTTTACATCAACTTTTATTCAAGTTTTATTTCATTTTCTGGGCAACAATTCTCTATCTGAGCAATAGGCTCTGCCTACTGTCCTAAACTGAGTGCTGGTGATTCACGAGGATTCTTTTACCGCTACTGAATAAAGCTGAATCAACGTCTGGATAAAGAAACAGGTTTTTGATCATTTAGGGCAGCGACTACACGACTGTTATTCCCTATGCCATATTTTATATATTCTGTTTTAATTCTGTAGCAGCATGCTAGGGAGTCAATTTAATTTGTCTTTGCAATAAAATTGATTTGCATGTATCTAAGAAATAGTATAATTTCCCAACAATCTAAAGGATCAAAAGTATACTAGTTATTTCTTACTATTATGCAATAACTGTTTCTTGCTGTTTGATTAGGACAAGATTAAATTAGTCTCTTGCAATATTACAGGCTATAATTCCTTCTAATATTTATTATGATTTGTTTTCTATATTCCATGAATATATATAATCCTTGTCACTACCTGTATACTATAAATTGTTTTAATACTGTCACTAGTTGCATTGTCTAAATTCCTTGTCATTTTTGATAGTGTCTATTCGTGCTAGATTATTTTAGAAATTAATTTGAAATAATTGTTTAATTTCTGAAAGTGTGATTCTATTATCTGGATTGTTTACTGCTTTTTATTTCTAGCTGTAATTGCTTTATCTCGATAGATCACTTGTCACATAATCATATAAATTTTTTACTTGTTTAAAGCTACCTATTTAAATTAAATTATGACATCTTCAATAACTTTGATTACAAAATTCAGTAGCCCCATCCTGTCACTATGGTTAACCCAGACCAGTCTAAAAGTGCCAAACTTGTCAAATTCTATGGCACATATTTTAAGAGATCGACAAACTAGATGAAGTACTGGTTAACCACTCTTGGTCTTATTTCAGCCATAGATGACATTATTCCTGCACCTTCTCTAAAACCATCACCTTTGTATCTTCTCCTGTTGAAACTCCTACAGCCTTTTACTCTTACATCTATTTGAAACTTGAAGAATTTGATTATTATTGTCTTTATAAAATTCTTAGTGCACTCTCTGATAGTCTATATAACGTTTATTATGAATATAAGAGTGTCAAAGAACTATGGACAACTCTCGAGGAAGAATGTGGCCTCGATGATGCTGGAAGCAAAAGATTCACCCCTCTTCAATAAATTCATGATCACTGATAGTGAACTAATTAATGATCAACTTCATGAATTTCAAAATTATATCCGATACTTTCAATTGAAAAGAAACAAATTCTCTGACGATTACCAGGTGTCATGTCTCATTAATAAACTCTCTCCTTCCTGGTCTGTCCTTGTTGGGGATCTATGTCACAAGTAAGTTGACCTAACTCTTATTCAAGCCCTAAAAGCAATTCGCATAGAAGACCAACATAGGCAAAACTTCAAAACCAAGTCAAGAATGAAAGCTAAAGTGAACTTAATGGAGGATAAACCAAAGCGCAAATTTATAAATCTCAAGGGAAAGAAATTCAAAAAACCCAATCACTTCTCTTTCTTCAAATCTTTGCAATCTTCCTCCTTCAAACCCAAAACCTCTGGCTAAAAGACTGATGAAAGATTCTATTATGCCTACGGGAGAACTAATCGTTTGGCGCCTCAATGTTTCAACCGAGACAAGGCCACGAAACCAAGGTTTTTATTTATAAAATGTACTCATTTTAGGCATGAATACTTATGCTTCATGAGGCACAAATACCTAGCTTAATCAGAGGATTTATATATATATATTTTCAAACTTATCTACTTATCTTTTGCATAAATACCAAGGCTTGCTTAGGCCAAAGCACCTAGCTAATCAATAATTAGATTTGTTTATTTATTATTTTTTTCATATAGTTTTTTTTCTTTTTTTTATAAGGCATAAGAGTCTTTGTTTTTAAACCCTAAGTGTGTAAGTGTATAAAGTGTGCATATTTCATCAAGGTGAAGATCAAGACTAAATTACTTTCACAAATTTTCTTCCTAACCCTAAAATCAAACAAGTCATCTTATTTTGACCAAGTGTAAGAAATTCTAATTATGATTTTCCTATTCCTTAAATTGACTTAATTTCTTACAAAAATATATCAAAATATTGTTCTTACCTTTCAAAAAGTTTTTATATATATATATACAACTAAAAAAAATTTTACATTTTTTTTACGTTTTACATTTTTTTGAAGTTATATTAGTCATGTTAGAACCCTCCCCCACATTTATCTCTGTTTTCCATTATGTTTGCAAAGGGGAAAACTTACAATAAAAAAAGTTTGAGGAGCTAAATTACAAGTATTCTTAAAAAGATTACAAGTAGATCTTCTCAGAGATTCTGGAGAAGTGTGCCGATAGGAGTCTGGTCAGCGCGCGACCACTTTGTCCCTTTAACGATGCGAGCGATGAGATTCCCTTCTCGCCTGGTTCCGGGAATCAGAGAATAGAAGGTTGATGGAACCCTCTTGCTGCTTCTCAAAATCGCCTTCAATTAGGAATTTCTTCTCGCCTGGTTCCGGAGATTCCTTGAGGGGAAGGACGACGTTAGGGTATCAACACCCTGGATAGAGAAAGCAATTCTCTAAAAGATCTCTGAATTCGAGAGCACACGGTGCTTTTTGAAGAAGTCTCTGCTTGTGGAGTCTTCTCAGAAAAATCCGGCCTCTTTTCCAAAGTCTCGCCTCTGTCTCTCTTCTTCTGGAGGTGGTCCTCTATTTATAGAGAGAACAGGGGTATAATTGTCCCTTGAAAATATGGAAACAGATTGAATCGAATCTGTTTGAATCCGGAAAGTAGCCTTGCTGCGAGGCTAAGATCAGCTTCTGCGAAGCTAGAATTGGCAGGTCGGTTGATCTTCTTGATCCTTTCCATATCGTTGGAGGATTTCCCCTGATCTTCTTACTCGTTTTAGGAGAGTCAAGAGATTGTGGTAATCAACTGCCAAATTTGATCTCAGATTTGATCTTGATTGGATTTGATCTGATTAGATATGATCTCATCCGGAGATTTGATTGGTCAAAGGTTGACCATAGCATACAAATGGCGGAGCTGCCCGTATTGAGCTGGTAGCGGGGCTAGAGGCAGCTTCTGGCGAAGTCCGAAAGAAACCCTTTGGCGGAGCTGGAAGTCCTCTGTGGCGAAGATGCGAGTTAGCTTCCTGGCGAGGCTTTGAGTGACTTCAAGGCGAAGTCGGGTGATATTAGCCTCTCAAGCGAGGCTATCCCTTTGGGCTCATGCGATGCTAAGTGCTAGCACCTTAGACCTGCTGAGGTCTGTTGAGAAACAATCCGGGTTCACCGTCTGCTTGCTGGATCAGTGGAGTCCAAGTTGCTTCCTTGTCCCTCGGAGATGGTGAAAACTGGTCTTCAGCTCGTCTGTCACTTGTCTTTTGTAAATGTCAACAAGTTTAGACATTGTTCGGACCAATAAGAATCTTGTCTTTTTTAAGTGTCAATAATCTCATGCATTGTCCCCAATGTATGAAAGAAATGTATACATGCATGAAATGAAACGTAAAAGAGGTGCATATATTATACAAAAATATGTACAACATCAAGTTTCTCCCACACCTAGATCTTTTTCGGTCTTATCCCTCTAGCTCTCTTCTCGTCATTCCAATGGGTCCTCTTTATAGGGCATAGTGGGGAGGTCAATTTTTCTGTCATTTTAGCTCTCTTCCTCCCCAGTCTTAACTTCTTTAGGTTTTCCTTCTTCATATTTCTACATTCATTATTCAAAAATTGATCACCACTACACTTCTCAGTTGGAACTTCCTCACTATGAATGCCTAGGAATTCTAACTCAGCTCCATATATCTTCTCAAAGTTTAGGTCAACACTTTCCCCTAGAGATGTATAATTAACCAAAAGATCCCTAGTTGGTTCATCCAAACACATGAGTTATTCTTCGAAGAGGTTTTCAAAGAGTATGTCAATCGGAGGTTCTTGAACTATATTCTCATGTGATACATTATTGGTTGGCTCATCGAAAGTGAAGACATTCAAATCAAATTTCCCCTTTTTAAAGGGTACTTTAACACTAGGATCTCCGACATATGCCTTCTCATTAAGATAATCGCATTCATTCTTAAATAATTCATTAAGAAACAGCGACTCATCTTCTATATCTTCACTCTCTTCATCACAATTATTTTCAACAAAGTTTACCTCAAATGTTTGATCTCTTATCTTACAAGGTTGTTTTTCTAGGTTGAAGACATTGACTTATCTAGTCATGTCCCCAAAAGTTAACCTCATGGTCCCATTCCTACAATTGATGATGGCATTGGCAGTAGCAAGGAATGGTCGCCCTAGGATAACAGGAGTTTGAGCCCTATGATTGGAGTTAGACACATGTTGTGTCTCTAGAACTATGAAATCAACAGGGTAAATAAACTCCCCAACCCGGATAAGGACATCATTAATCTCCCCTTTTGAAACTTTCACTGAACGGTCAGCCAGTTGGATAGTGACTCGAGTTGGACTAAGATCGCCCAACCTGAGTTGTTGATAAACTGAGAATGGAAGCAAGTTGATACTTGCCCCCAAGTCAAGAAGTGCACGACTAATCTCAGCTTGTCTTATTGTGCAGGCAATGTTGGACTACCTGGATCCTTGTACTTAACTGGGATCGGACCCGATAGTAGCTCACTAATGTTAGTGGCTAAGAAGACCTTTTTAGGTACATTAGTCTTTCTCTTCTTGGTGCACATGTCCTTAAGAAACTTAGCATAAGATGGGACTTGTTGGATGGCATCAAGAAGTGTCACATTTATCTTCACTTGATTAAAGATCTCAATTATCTTATCCATGTGTGGATTTTGCATGTTGTTTTTTTAGCCTAGTAGGAAATGGTGCTATAGGCTGGTGCACATGACTGGTTGACTTATCTTTTTCAGATTCATCAAATTTTAGAGGAGTGGGATTAGATGAGGTGGATGCTGAAGTGTGATTGTGCTGATTAGGATTAGGTGGTGTTGACACTTGGTTATCAACTTTCTTTCCCGACCTCAATGTATGAACAACATTACATTGATTCAGTGATTGATCCTCAACCAAATGAGCTTGTCGTGAATTCCTAGGATTCATAATTGGTTGACTGGGCAAGGTACCCTTTTGCCTCTCATGTTGTGGGTTGGCTAACTGGCTAATTTGACCCTCTAGCCTCTGTATTGTTTGCATGAGGGAATCTTGGTTCTTCATGTACCTTTCCATGTTTCTCTCAAAATCAGTCATTCTCCTTTCGACTTGAGGATTTTGGAAGGAAGATGGTTAAGCTTTGTTGGGAAAATTTTGTTGATAATTTGAAAATTGTTGGGAGAATTGTGAGGGTGATTGGAAAAGTTGGGTTGATGATTGGAAGAATTATTGGAATGATGGAAGTGGCTTGCATGGTTTGACAGTGGGTGGTCATTATTTTGTTAGCTCCATGAGAAATTTGGGTGATTTCTCTAGCCAGGATTGTACGTTGGAGCGTAAGGATCATTATTCGGCCTAGAAAAGGCCGCATTCATTGGTTCAGAAAAGTGTTGGTGAGCTTGAAATACAGGACACTCCTCAAACACATGATTCATGGCTTGACAGTAAGTACAACCCGGAGTTGAAAATTGGTTCGGGCTGACTTGATTGACTGGACTTGCTTCCTTAGTTTCTAAAACTTCCAGTCTTCTCGCTAGGTTAGCTAACTTAGCCTCGTTATCTATGGATGATTCAATCGAATGGAAACCTCCTTTTGAAGAGATAAAGTTTGGATTTCTAGAGCTTCCACTAGTAGGTTCCTGTTGGATGGTCTTTTCAGCTAGATTCTCATATAAATCCCATCCTTCATGCTCATCCTTCTGCAAGAATCCCCTTGACACATGCTTTCTAAGAGGGTCTTGGTCGAGTAGTCTAAACCGTCATAAAGAATTTGGCATTGTCGCTATTTCTCTATTCCACGATGAGGACATTGGATAAGGAGGTCTTTGAAGCGTTCAAAGTACCTCCAAAACGGTTCACTAGGTTCTTACTTGAACTGCATGATGTTTTTCCTAACGAGAGCGGTCTTGTGGATTGGATAGAATTTCTTCAAGAAGACCTTGATGAAACCATCTCAGGATGTGATAGAGCCGACCGCTAAGCTGTAGAGCCATTTCTTGGCTAAGTCCTTAAGAGCAAATGGAACAAATCTCAACCTAATAGCATCATCTGCAAGGTGTGGGATTTTCATCATTAAGCATACTTTCTCAATTCTCTTATGAAGAAATAAGCATCTTTGGACTCTAAGCCATGGAACTTAGGGAGTGTATTGATGAACTATGGCTTAAGCTCAAAGTTGTGTTCACCAACCGATGGAAGTTGGATACAGGATGGAAGTGATGTTCTAGTGGGATAGAACCTATCCTGCAAAGATGTCGGTTGATCCATAACCGAATCTGATCTTGGTTCGAACTTGGGTGGTGATGTGTTTCTAGTTAACCTAGATGAATTTGGGTCTCTTGACCACACTTGCATACACAAACACAATCACAAACAAGTTCACCAATAATCAAGAAGAGAAAATAACCAAGCCTAGTTTAAGGTACCCTTAACCTAGACAACTCCTAACTGGTTGATTGTCCACAGGAGGTATAATGTAGACTTTGACTACAAGCTAATCAGCCAGGTCAGGGCAAGATTGGTGGGAGGTTATCTGTAAAAAACGTTCCTTAATTAAGTAACCACCAACCTTTGGGCTTTCAGCCCTTAATCCCCTTCCTAAACACTGATTTGGTAGGAGTTAAATTCCAACACCTTCCTCCTTAGGATAATCTCCTAGTGAGTTCGAGATGTCCCTAAGGCCAACGTCTATCAGATTTTACTTAGGCTTAGGTTGTGCGTGCTTGGAGATGATTTGTGGGTTAAGGAAGGGTAGTGACTTCCCCACCTTATCTTGACTTGGGTTTTGCCCTTAGAATTGATTTGTGTAAAGTGTGCAAGATATGAAAAAGTAGCATTCAAAGAAAATATCACCCAAGAATGTTTCCTAAACTATATGCTATGCATACATACCTTGTCTCCAGCTATCTTCAACAATAATTGTAAAATAAACGTAATTAGACAAATGCCTAGAATGCAAGTCTAAACGTTTTTTAAGCAATTAACAATTACTTAAATTGCTGTTGAATTAAAACAGGGATGGTGGATAGCAGATATAGCAAGAATATAACGTACAAAAACTTAATTTTTTACGAGCAATATGTCCTGCAAAAAAGAGTTTTAGTAGTCCAATGAAATTTTCAACTTTTGCAACGCAATTTCTTGAAATTTTGTTTCCTACATTCGAGAGTAGGGGCACAGAATTTGCAAGTCTTCTCTTGCAAAGCTTGAGTGCTAGATCTGAATCTTGAAGTCCCTGAAATAAGACACCAAACTTGTTAAAAAACAAATACACTGTTCCCTCCCCGACAACGGCGCCAAAAATTGATTGCAAAATCAAAGAGTTAAGAATTTTACCATGTAGCTTGTGGCTAACGGGTCGTGTCCACGAGGAGGAATGCGATGAAAGCTTTTCGATGTTTCGTTTAATAACAAAGAATTGTGCTCGTTTTTTAATTGAAAAAAGAATGGAAAGAAAGAAGATGATTAAAAGAGAAATTGCAACTTTGGAGAAGGTTTTGGAGAAGGTGATTTAAAAAGCTTGAAAATTGTTTGGTTGATTTTAATATAAGAAGGAGAAGATTTGGGCTCACTAATTTTTAACTCAGCTATGTATTTATCTCAAGGAAATTTGGGTTGCATCACTTTTATTATAAACCAAAAACCTTTAGTTTCTTTTAATGTCCAAGCAAAACAAATAAGATCTTTTCATTTAAATCTTAAGCCCTTTCATTACAAATCATTAAGAAGTGAATATTAAACCATCAAGCGCGAAGAAGCAAGTATGGAATAAAACAGTTCAAAGAGGTTTGTGCTTTAAAAGTCCAAGTTTAAAATAAAGAAATCCTTATGTGCTTTCAAGAACGAAGTTTTAACTAAGGTACTTTATGATTCAAAAAGTGTTGCTTTTATGAAAATCAGTTAAGAGAGAGGTGATAGAAGAGGTCCATTAGTGAGCCAAGAAAGCGAATTAGCTACTCATTATGAAATGAAAACAAACAAGAGAATGACAAGTAAACTTGAACATACCGAATTCGAGTTGAGTTGATCAAGCAAGTAGAACCTCCTTTGATTGTCACTTTAAAGACGAATTACACACTTAATTCCACTCTTCTCTCTGGTGTTTGCACTGAACTACAAATTATAAAATAAAAATACAACTTTTATACTATCTAACAAGAGCCTAAATCCTTAAAGAATAAACAAAAATTTTAATCCTAGTCTTCGCTACTTTTTTCCTCTGTTGAACATGGTATTTATAGGGAAAAACCAGAGGGGTGAGGTCGTGAGAAGATTGGGTGAGCAAACGCTCCCCCAACAGCTTTCAACAAGCCGCGGAAACGCGGCTAGTGCCGCGTTTCCGCGGCCCTGGTGTGGCCATATGGCTACACCCAGTGGTGGAACTCCCCTCTTTGGTGATTCGCCCATGTCTTCTGCTGGTTTTCTCGTTTTAGCTCCAGGATTTGACGAAACAGTCTTTGATTGTTGGCTTTAACCACTTGATTTGGGAGGATTCTTTTCAACCGGTTTTCAACCTCTCTGATATGCCAAGATTTTGCCCTGATTCCTTGATTTCGAATTTATTCTGAATTAAATCAGAATTTGGTGGGCTTTTGGCTTGTTTCTCTTTCCTTTCTTTTAGCAATTGGGCCTACATTTAACAAAGAAGAAGGAGACTTATTATTAGGATTTATTAGCTAAAAAGTATGGTAAGGTGACAATGTATATGCAATATATGTGACTGATCATGGACATGAATGCAGTTCCGTTCAGGGGGTCCGTGACCGGCTACATTTTGAATCTCTTTTTGATTTTGTATCTAGAGTAACTTTGAACTTCTGGGCAAAGTGACCCTGAGTACTTGGACTCGGAGTGATCCCCGAGAACCTGGACTCAGAATGATCAGAGTACTTGGAATCGGAGTGACCTCGAGCATTTGCACTGTTCTAAAAATCGAATTAATCGGTCGATTAATCGGCCGATTAATCCTATTCGGTGGCAGCCTGCTTAATATTACATTAATCGCTCTGATTATACGCTCGGGCGATTAATTGGGTCCAAAACGATTAATCCCGATTAATGCCCGATTAATCCGATTAATCCCCGATTAATCATTTAGGTATTTCATATATCTTTATTTGAAAAAACTTATCACTTTGTGTTTGTTGGATCGCTAAGTAGTTTATATTGTGATGTTGATGATTTGATAATGATCTTTTATTAAATAGTAGATGAACTGTTATTTATTAAATAGTAGATGAATTATGATATTTTATTATTGTATATTTTACATAAAGTGATACTTATGTTTTATTATTTTTGATTATTTTTCAAATTAACTTATTTATCAATCTTTCTCCATCATTCTTTAAAGCTCATTATTTTGATTGAAAAATTGACTAATTTTTTTGTTTATCTTATTTTGTAGGAAAGTTCTTTGATTTATATTTATGTTGCAAAATTTGAAATCGTGGATTACTAATGTGAAGAGATAAGTTCTTTTATTATTTATTCATATTGTCTTTTTCATCATATCATGGTTTATAACTTCACATCTAGATATTGTCTTGTATAATATTTAGGTATGTTCAATAATTAAACTGTATATATTCATATGTAGTTGTGTATAAATATAATTATATATATTATAATTTTCAAAAATGATTAATCCCCGATTAATCTTCGATTAATCCGATTAATCATTATTCAGTGTTGGACCACACGAATAATGAAACCGATTATTAGAACACTGAGCATTTGTACTCGGAGTGACCCCGAGCACTTGGACTCAGAGAGACACCTCGACTCTATCTCAGAGAGGCATTTCAGAGTACCGAGTGGATGTTCTCAGAGTGGTTGTTGGGTCTCAGAGATAGATCCGAATCAAGTATTCAGAGTGACTGCTCCATCTCACTTTCTCTGAAAGTACTTCACAGCTAACCGGTTAATTAATGTGTTGATTTGTAACATTTTCGTAAAACTGGATTTGCGAAAGTGCGAAATTGTTGCAAATTAGTTGTAACAAATCTGAGCGCGCGCTCGATTTTTGAGGGGGTTGTTTGTAACGGAT
The DNA here is from genome assembly GCA_038442645.1 of Agave tequilana. Lineage (NCBI taxonomy): Eukaryota > Viridiplantae > Streptophyta > Magnoliopsida > Asparagales > Asparagaceae > Agave > Agave tequilana. The sequence continues at coordinate 180,866 of JAVJIF010003095.1, forward strand.
AGAGCTCTGTGCCTATTTAAAGAGCCTGTCCTTGTTCATTTTCGGATCACTGAAACAGAGATCAAAAGTTACATTCTTTTTTCTCTCACTGTCATATTTCTTCACCAAATTATTTTAATGTTGTCTAGTTATTTATCTGGTTGATTGATTGAAGCTCTTCTTCAAGTTTTATTTTATTTTCTGGACAACAAATCTCTATCGGAGTAAGAGGCTCTGCCTGCTATCGTAGGCCGAGTGCTGGTGATTCAGAGAGATTCTTTTACCGCTGCTAGACAAAGCCGAATCAACGTATGGACAAAGAGATGGGCTTTTGATCTTTTAAGGCAGCGACTACGTGACGGCGTTCCCAAGCTATATTTTATATATTCTATTTTAATTCTGTAGTAGCATGCTAAGAAGTTCAATTTAATTTTTCTTTGCAATAAAATTGATCTGCATGTTTCTAGGAAATAGTACAATTTTCCCAACATGAGCTGCTTTAGTTCTGACGTTTATCTTCTTATTCATGTTTAGGTCCGCGAGGTCTCACTGACCGAGGATGGGCAGTCAGAGAATTTGGAATGGAACTCTCAGTGGAATACAAGATATCAAGGTTCGTTCTATAGATTGTTGTCTTGTTAAATGGTACCAATCCTTTGTTGGGTTATTCTAATAGTTAAATCTATGGTAGATGATAGGTGCACCTTCAACTTTGGAGGTGGGGATCAGGCACCGGTGGGATGGCTGGCGAATTGCCTTAATGATAGTGAGATGCACTGCAGCCTTAATGAAATGTCTGTTCTTTTTTCAAATTTTACTCTCATTCAATTACTTCTTACCACAATTTTACAAGCTTTAATGCCATGATATGGCTTCCTGTAGGGATGTTTGCATGCCAACTGAAGAGCAAGTTGATGTTTTAGGTTAGTGAGGCTAAATCTTTAGGTTCATATAGTTAACTTCTCCTTTGGCTATTAAATTTTATTCTTCATACCACTATTACATGGCAAGTTTCTTATCTGCAAATTGTCTGGTATAGACTGTAACAATACATCACATGAGATGGAAACTGATGTATTGCCAGAGGCACCAAATCCTTCACCTATCAAGATTATTAAGGGTAAGGCTAGTCTTAGTCTTCCGCTGCTACATCTTACATTGTTTATAGTTGCATTCTTGCCAGCACACATGGTTTGTCATACGCATGAGTTTTGTTTGCAGTTTAGCATAAGTTATAAAACAGACCTAGGGTATGTTTGTTATTGCTTCCTCTTATATAATTCCTTTTGAAAAAAGAGGTTATCCATAAGCGTTTTCTAGAAATATCAATATCTAAAATAAATTTATTGAAGGAGTCTGGATAAAGATGGATGCGTAAGATAGAAAGTTCAGATAAGATTCACAACTATAGCAGAAACAAATAGAGATATGAAATTCAGGTAGAGCTTAGATTATGTGTGTAGGGAGAGAGGAGATAAAAAGTTATGGTAGAGTTTTTTAAACTCATTGGAAGAGATAGCGTAGAGATCGGAATCCAGAAGGAGCGAGAATGCAGTTTGCAGCATGCCGGAATGGGGGCTGGCCGACCGCCCGGTCGACCGGCGTGTGCAACGTGCACAGGCGCAGGCCGGTCGACCGCCTGGTCAACTGTGACAAGGAGAGAGCGGTCGACCGAAGCGGTCGATTGACTGGCACTCATTGGGTGTTGGTCCCGGTTGACCGACCGCTCGATCGAAGGACAAAGAGAGAGGAGATAAAAAGTTTTGTTATCATGGTGATGATCGCCCATGTAACATGGAAGGCATAGGTACAGTCCAGATCAAGATGTTCGATAGGATGGTGTGGGAACTGAAGGAAGTGAGGTATGTAACTCAAGTGAAAAAGTATCTTATCTCTGTTGGTGCCTTAGAAGCATTGGGTCATGTAGTATCTGTTAGAGATGGTGTTCTCAAGATAACTTAAGGCTCAATGGTGGTAATGAAGGGTGTCCGATGCAATAATCTATACCACTTGATTGGTAGTACGGTTACAGGGCGAGTGACGACTTCTATTTTCTCAGATGGTGATTGCACACAGGTCTGGCATATGAGGCCCGTATATACAGGTGTAAAGTCTTTATAAGCTCCAGCAAAGAAGAGAGCATTGGAAGGTGCATTTACCTGCAACATGAAATTGGGTGGATACGACGTTCTGGACAAGAGGACGAAGGTAAGATTCGGCACCACTACTCACTGCTCGGAAGGTCTTCTTGATTGTGTTGACATAAATATTTGGGGACCTGCTAAGACTGCATTGCTTGGAAGTCATCGGTACTTTATCTCTTTTATTGATAATTTAGTTAGGCATTGTTGGATATATCTCATGAGACAAAAATTTGAAGCCCTAGGTACGTTGGTGAAGTGAAAGGATATGATGGAGAAACAGACTGATAGGAAGATTAAGGAGATTCAAATTGGTAATGTTGAAAGATAAAGAACAATTCCTACAATTTGGCCAGAACAATGGTATTGGTACTCACTTCACAGATGGAATACATGGGTTGGCTAAGAAAATTAACCGTTCCTTACTGGAGAAGGCTCGTGTTTTGTTGTCTAATGCACAATTAGACAAATCGTTTTGGGCTGAGGCGATTATATATGCTAGCCATCTCATAAATGGATTGTCATCGACTGCGATAGGAGGCAAAACTCCGTTGGATATTGGTCAGGTGGAGTTACTCATGATTATGATTTGCCGCGGATATTTGAAAGTCCGACCTACTTTAGTGTCAAAGATGGTAAGGTAAATCCGCGAGTAAATAAGTTTGCGTTTTTGGGTGTCAAAAGGAAAGGTTACAAGTTATATGACCCCGAAAACAAGAAGATTGTACTGAGTAAGCATGTCACATTTGATGAGACTTCATTTTTGAAGTCTACCGTCTCTCAGCAGGTGGAGAGAACGAAAACTAAGGATGTATCACAGCGGGTGGAGGTTGATGCTACTCCACCTTCAGTTGGTTTGGTATCAGTTAGAACTTCACCGGATGTGTCACCGGGTGGGGATCATGTAGCCAGTTTTAATGCTGAACAGGTTGAAGACATTGATGAGAATGTCGAATTATTTGCAGCTATTGGAACCAAGATAAAACTACGAAAGTGGGTGAAGAAGCATGAATCTCAAATTGGTGAGTGTGACAAGCTCAAATTGAAGGCTGTTATTCTCCATGACGGTATTGGAAAGGAGGTTCATATGACTCAGCCAGTTCGGTTTGCTGCTGAAGATTTAGTTCCAGTTGCTTGAGCTCGGTGGAGCTCGTTAAATGAACTACAAATGACTTGATCCCTTGGGCAAGGTACGTAGGGCCGTAGGCAGCCACACAAGCGCAACCACATTTGGTGATGAAACTCGTTAGAAGCTATTTTGTATATTTGAGTTCTCGAGAATTGGCAGCGGAAGCTGATTTGGACTTCACGTAGAGGTGAAGAGTTAGACTTCACGTAGAGGTGAAGTGTTGTTATCTTGATGAACATTTGATCTTCCGGTGAGAAGATAGTTGAGCTTACATAAAGGAGTTGTATATTCAGTTTGATGAGCCGATATTGGTATTTGATGTGCTCTACTCAGATTTGGTTGGACCGTCTTGAAGACATGTGAATTGGACTGCCAGTCAGTTGGAGAGTCACTGTTGGCTCATGTTGGGTTTTTCTTGAGGTTATTTGGAATGATGTTCCATTCAGTTGTTGAGTTGTAAACATGTTCGTTGGTCAGCTTATATGGTGTTGATTCTCTTCGATGAAGTGTTGGGAAGGCATGTATGGTACATTCCGTTTGGATAGCTGAGCTGAAATTTGGAATCTTTACAATTAATATTGAAGTTTGGAGAGAGTCGCCTGAAGGGACGACAAACTCAAGTTGGATCTGCTGTGATCATTTGAAATCAATTGTATGTTGCTGGTGATACGTTTTGGAACTGGTTTTGTCCGTTTGGCCAAGTTGAGATCATGTGTCGATTTCGTCGAGATCGTGCGTCGATTTCGTTCGGAGCGCTCAAGCCGAGATCATGTGTCAATTTCGCCAGGTGTTCATTGGAGTTCGGCTCAGATTTGAAAAATCTTCACCGAAGTAGAGAATTGTAGGGAAAGAGGAGATAAAAAATTATGGTAGAGTTTTTTTAAACTCATTGGAAGAGATTGCGCAGAGGTCGGAATCCAGGAGAGTGAACATAGTTTGCAGCATGTCAGAACAGGGGCCGGCCGACCACCCGGTCGACCGGTGTGCACAACGTGCACGGGCGCAACATGGTCGACCGTGGCAAGGAGAAACGGTCGACCGACTGTTACTTGTTGGGTTTCTGTTGGTCCCGGTCGACGACCGGTCGACCGAAGGACAGGATCGGTCGATTGACAGGCGAATCTGTTCTCCTGTTCGGATTCAGACTTCATTTCTGATTTGGAGACGAATCCAATTGTGGTTTCCTAAAACCCTAGGACTCTCTGGCTATAAATAAAGGGGTAGAGCCCTCATGAATTGTATGCAAGAAAAAACTTGTACTTGATTGTTGAATCAATAAATCTCTCTCTCCCTTGCCCTGAGGACGTAGTCAAATTGCCGAACCTCATTAAATATTGTGTTGGCTTTCTCTCTTGTTATTTGTCTTGTCTTTTGGGTACTTCTCTGCTGTATCTCTTTCAGTTGATTGAGGTTCCTCAATTGGGTAGTTGCCAGGGCTAGCGCTCGCGCAACAATGTGGGAGATCATGCATGAGAAAAATAAAGAGAGAAGAGAGGAGAGCACATCGGTAAGTTTTTGGCTTCCATGTCGAGAGAAGTCAGATTTTCTGGTTTTTACAAACCATAACTTTTTGACATTTGCTTTTCTATAATATTCAAAGTGATTACAAAAAAATTCAATTTTGTTTAAAAAATACTAATTTTCATTATAAATAGTGAACGTACTTCTGAGAAGCAACACGAAACATCCTAGATTTGTTTGGTTAGACTGGTCGGCGTCACTAAGTTGGGGAAATGATGGTGGGCCATGTAAAACTTAAATCCTACTTTCCATTCATAATCTACATGATTTAAAATGTATGTGTCAGAATATCGAGCAGGCTTCACTAAGTTGGGGAAATGATAGTGGGCCATGTAAAACTTAAATCCTCATTTCCATTCATGATTTAAAATGTATTCGCGTCAGAATATCTAGTAGGTTTTGATGCTCCTTATTTATGCATGAAGCAGATATGAACCTTCATTTCATTTTCATTTTTAGTTATTTCAGAAGTTGCATGTCGAGGTTAATAGATTTGCGCGTGGAGAGCCATCATCCATTTGACAATTAGGGATTTGCACCTAAATACTTCCAAATGTACCGAAGTTTCCATCTGCCCTTGTTCCTTTTGTCATGTTTTATTAATTGTTGTTTCATCCTACCAGGGAGGAAGTCTTTCTAAAAACTCCAAAGAAGTTGGTTACTCCTGTTGTTTACCCTTTTGCTCTCATCAAACCATGTGGAGTTCAAGGGGATGTAACCCTCAAGGACATAAATCAACGGATTCATGCTTCCCCACTGTCAAGATCAAAGCAGAAGATGGACGAGGATCCTTCCTCAGCATATCCAACTTCAGCTTTCTCTGGGAAGCCAGTAGTTCTCAAACAAAAATCCGCACTGAAGGTGGGAAAGGCAGCATCACTATCATGAGAACAAAAGGTTGACTAGATAAGTATTTTTTTTTTTTTTATCTTTTGTGTCTGGCCTTTCTCTCATGCATCTCATTTTGTGTCAGTTTTGCATGGGTAGCTTTGGCCGGCTGTTATAGAAATATGTTTTGTGCAATCATTGTTTGGTATTGGATTCATTGCTGGGACTTGTTTGTGGAACCTAATGTTCAGGCTAAGGTTTTGTCTTTGCAAGAGGTTCTTTAGGGATATGCAATTCTTGTTTTGTGATGCCCCTAATGATTGGAAAGATTTAATGTCGAATGTTTCTATAGTTTAATTTTCGACCTTAAACTTGTGCAGTTTAATATATTCAGAAATATGTAGATTTTCAGCTAAAGTTTAGCTGAGTTCGCTAGGCTTGAGGACTAATCCAAAAGTCTGTAACTTGCTTCTGCTCCCTGGAACTATATTTAATTTTATGTGTTAGCTGTTATGCTTGAAGATAGTATTCATTGGCTAAATAAATTTTAGGTCAATTTGACTATACAGAAAACAGTATTGGATACGAACCTGATTGATCTAGTGGTGACTGCAGTATCATCATACTTGCAGTATCATGTAGGAATTAAATCTTTATTAAAAAAAGAATATCTGCGAGCAGAAAATAAATTTTCATACTGAATGTGATATTTTAACTCTTGGAAAGAGTTTTTTTTTTGCTCGTTCTTCTGTCTTTGGAAAAATGAGAAAGACTAGAGTATTACGAAAGACAGGACAAAACTTATGTATTCTATAAAAGGTGGAAACTTATTAGGGCATGTTGAGATGGCTTGCAAATCTTCCTTTCATGATTGGTCAGTAACATAAATGGAATTATGTTGGTATGGCATCTAATATTTTTCTTGACATTTATGTTCTTCACAATGTTATTAACAAAGATCAAAATGACATTCAAAGATAACAAAGATCTAATGAATTCCAAAGATAAATACCATACATTATGAGCAACTGGATGACAAGTTTTGCCACAAGAATTAACTATTATGAGTAACAATATAAACCAAAGATCTGAGTTGAACAATGTGGTCAGTTGTCTATGCCTCATGTTTTATTGTTTATTGAAATGGTTTTGTTAATTTGATTTAACTACTCTTGTAGCTCTATGTTGAACAAAATGTGAAGGACATAAATATGAAATTCCACCTACAACTATTCTAATATTATGTCTTGGCTGGGTCAAAGGACCGATTAGATCATAACAATAATTACTGTGAACAGGGGTCACCGTATGCGTACATAAAGTATTGGCATAGAGAAAGGGCTAGGTCCATGTTGTGTTGTTTGTTGATGATATTTTATTTGAACTGAGTGAAATTAAAGAAGTGATAGGTTATCCAGAGAAACTTTAAAACCCAACCAAGGGATTTATATAATTAACAAGATGAACACAAAATAAATTAAATGCAAGTACACTAAAATTACTAGAAGAAGAAAAAAATTGTAGTTTACATCGGTGGTCAAGAAACGGAAACTGACCTTTGGAAATATTTATCACAATGGTGAGTGAGGATGAAGAGGCTCATAAAATGATGCTTAAACTGTGAAGTGCTTCTGGTTGACTCTATGATTATTGCCTATACATAAAGTTTAATGGAAAATTTCTATAAGACATACCACAGCCCATGCTTTATCGGTTAGAACATTTAGCAATTAATTTATAAGTATGGTCTATAAAATGAGTGTAGTTCAAAGAACTTTGATTTGGAATGAGCAGCAAACAATAATAGACAGGACAAGGAAAAAGTGGATTGATAAGAAGATAGAGGCAGCTTCACTTGAGGATAAATGGAAGAAGAATTGTTTGAAATGTTTTGAACGAGTGCATCATTGTGAAAGAAGTAAACATCGATTGAGGCAATAAACATGGATATGATAGTTGCTAATTTAATAAAGTCTGTCTTTTATGAGAGTTGAGTGGAGAAAGGGTTCATGCAAGAGAGTTTATATGTTATTGGTGGGTCTGTATAGGTTTTTATTTTCTTTCAGCTTTTATGGTGTCAACATTGTATTATTGACTATTAGCTAGCTCATACTGATGTTTGAGAAATTCAGGGTTTAGCTAAAAGTAGTTTCTTAGCTGTTTTCAAGTGGTTGCTAACTTCTCATCTTAAGTTGACACAGGTGAGATTATGTTTTTGTATGTTCTCAAGAATGCAAATCCCAGAGGTATTTGCTCATCCTTGTATGCTTGCAATCTGTAGTTGTATTTGATTTGTTATAAACAGCTTCAAATCTACTTACTCTTTGTTCTTTTGCCATACCAGTGTAATATGAATTTTCTTTGTTTGCTATCTCATCGCATGCGTGAGATAGTTACTGTTACTAAATCTTCTCTAAATGTGTTCTTTGTTGCCTGTGGACACTGCACTTGCAAGCATAAACAGTGGAAGTGCTGGATGCCATGATGCATCACCTTTGCATTATTATATGAGCAGATATGGTTCTGGGTAATAGAAGCTGATTGTGAAGGAACACCACCATTCTTGTTGAATGTGATGCTAAATTTCTGTGCAGCCTGGTGATATATTTGATGGTGAACTTGTTTTTACTCTTCAGTGTGATGAGAGCGTGAGGATGTTTGATATTAACTTAGAGCTGAATTAATTCTCTTTGGGTTGATAATTATGATATTCTTGAAGGAAAATTTGTACACAGCGGAATAATACTTTGTGAAGAATTGTTCTTTCATAACACACCTTTCTAGGGTTCTCAGGAAGGAGAGTTAGCACTTCCCTTTCGGTCTAGTAAGAACTTCCTTTCCCACGCCCTAATCGACCCCCCGGAGGCGCGCGCGCGCACACACAGACCATAAAAACAAGTACATAACTTTCCAACTCGATATTTTATGTATACAATATACACAAACACGTATTTGTTAGAAATCATATGGAAGTGAATGTGGACCAAATATTCATGCTGTTTGCACCAATATTTCTCCCTCAAAGTTACGTGAAGCTAGCAAAGAAGCGAAACAAGGGAAGTAACATATTTCTTTATAGAAATGAGTCGTTAAAGAAACCAATGTGCAAGGTATTAGAGAAATTAGCTGTAGGAATATAGATGGTTTTGTAAAGTGGGATTTCGTTGTAGCTTCTTATCGTAATTAGGAAAAAAAATGCAACTTCATAATTATATTCGCTTCAGCCACTTCTTTTCTAAACCAATTAGGTGCGCCCACGTGTCAAGCGCAGAAATGCTCTTCAGCAGAAATGGTAGGATTTTGCCTTGTTTTTCAAGAGGAGATGTTGGTCCAAAAAAATCCAATTGAGTTGGAGAAGATAGCTTGAAGCAGAAGAAACAAATCAAGGTGAAGCAGTTTTCTTTTCAGACGATTGCGAGTTTTCTTTAGAATTCAATTCCTATTCAATGAAGATTTATTTTTAAAGACTAAAGTGCCTAGAATCCTTCTAGATGAAGGAGATTAACTCTTAATAGGATTGATCAAGATTTTTCAAGCATCCAATGGCTAATATTATCTCATAGTCCAAATAGGAGTTTGTAAAATTATAAATAAAGGGTTGTAACTTAGGATTTAGGTGGAGCAGAGGAGCAGGTTAAAGTTGTGGTGAATAACAATGTAAGGTCTTAAAAAGCCAATAAGGCCCTAAAAAGCTAAGAAATAGAGGAGAAAAGTGAAAGTGTATAAAGAGAAAGTATACTCTTGTAATTTAAGCGTAAATTAAAGGGGAATGTGAATACTCTTGTGTCATCAAGAGGAAGATTAAATCTCTTTATATCTAGTTTATTAATAAAACTCTCTCAAGTTCTCTCCCCGTGGAAGTAGGCCAAGTTTCGGTCGAACCACGTTAAATTGTGTGTTCTTCTTCTTGTATCTTTTAATATTCATCTTGTGTGCTCGAGGTGATCGATCTCATGACGCGCTTGAGGTCGTCGGTAGGGATCTCCGTATCTCCCAACTATTGATATCATAGTAATTATGGTATCCCAGTTTATGCACGCAACAATTGGTATCAGAGTATATCAATTTTGTTACAGTTAATGGTATCAGAGCTGATGGTATTCATTCAAGACTCGAGTGCTCTAGATAAAGAAAAAGATGTCAAGTTGATGGAGTTTGGCGGAGGCATCAAGATGAAGAAGACAACAAGAAAGTTCAGATTTGTTCTAAGGTAAATACCAATGATTTTTAGAGTATATTGATCAAGGTGGAGTCATCAAGGCTTAATGATGCTCAAATATGAATACAGTAGACGCGAAGGTGATGATTGGATCATCGCCAATGGCGGATGTCAAAACGGGCTCGATTAGCTTATGGAGGCATCACATAAGATATCCCATGGAGGCTCGCTGTGGCAGCAAGTCAGAGAAAACAATGGAGGGTGATGAAGACGATCAATGGACGAGATTGATCGGAAGGTAGATCGTGCAATCGTAGTCGGATTCAGATGATCAAGGTATCGAACCCTGAGTTTTTCAACATTCTGGACGCAATAGTCAGTGCAGATTGAGGAGATTCCAATGTCTGATGCAGGTTCTGTACAGATTGGTTAAAGAAATCGACGGAGATCACGGTCAAAGTTATGACCGACTAGTCGTGACACGGTGAGATTATTGCAGGCATTGGTGAATCTATCAGGTTTGAAATCATCAATAATAAGACAATAAATCTAGCAAATATCAATGCAGTGGAGGATGGCAACCCTGATTGATAGAAGGAAAATCATGGCAGTATGTGGTTGGAAGGCCTGGTATGACCATGGAAGTTATGTGAAAATGGTAAGTCTCAATCTTAAAACATCGATGGAAGTTGGACCATCACCAAGTGATCGATGGAAGACCATGACACAACAAGTCCTTGACAATATCCTTGTAAAGTCGGTAAGACCATGTTTGATGAGAGAAATTTTGAGGGAGTGTTAATTCTTTATTTGACTGTAAAGAAAGTTACAACAACAATCAAAAAACTCCCGATTACAAGAGAGAGAAGATGTTCAACCTCAAATCTTCTCTTTGTTTAATGCTGGGTTCTTGATGTGACGGTGGAAAGTGAATCTTATTTTTCGTTGATCGGGTGAACATCACAGTACTCTGGGAATCTTCTCTTCGGACTATGGACGGAGTAGCACAGCTCCTATCCGATAAAATCTCAAAGAGATTTGAGGCAAAAACAAACTTGTACTCAGTAAGTTGTTAAAAGAGTTGAACTCTTAAGTATTTTCAGTTAGAAGCTCTGATCAAGATCTCCAAAATCGACCCGAACTTCCGACCCCTTTTAGTAGCGAACTAAGCTATTTATTAGGTTTTCAAGAGTAGAACTGTCCCCTAAAATCTCTCCATAATGGGGGTTAACTCCCTCATTATGTGGACAGTAATTGACCCAGTAATGAGGACAGTTATAGCAGAGATGCATGGTTCCTCTGTAGTTGAAACGCGGGCTTCGAGCCTCGCGTTTAGCCGTTGAGATAATGCTCGAGTGAGCTTCGCATTTAGTTGAAATGTGAGCTTCAATAGCGTTAAGCTTTATGTGAGACGCGGGCTTCGGGCTCTGCGTCTTGGTCATTACGGTAAAGTAGAGACGTGCGTTTTGACCCTCTGCGTCTTGGTACTGCAGTGATGCTTCAGACGCAGCTTTCAAACTCAGTGTCTTGGTACTGCCGTGATGCTGAGACACGGCTTTCAAGCTCTGCGTCTTGGTGCTGTGCTAGTGACTATGATTAGCCTTGCGCCTCGAGTTTAGACTCTACTTTCTGATGACTTGTCCTTAGTGATTTTTAGACAGTCTACAAAACCTCATCCAAAGTTTTCGATAATCCGCGGTTGACTGGGACGGATTTCAAAATACTTTGGACTTTGGTTGAATTCATGCTTTTCATGATTGGACCGTCAATCATTTGAGATGCTCTGAGCCTGATCCTGTCTGGAATGTGTCTTAGTGGGTGTACTGTAAAACCCTTTGAAGCCATCAGAGGTGATCGTCATGAGTGTCTGGAAACGCAGTCCAGACCTCCTCAACGCTCTAAGCTGGTTGTTGGTGTACTATTGAACAGGGGTAAACAGTCATCTGTCAGTATACTGTTGAACTGATTGTAGAAGTGAAGATTGAATGCAAGTCTTGTAGACGCAGAGGTTATGTTACTTTAGAGACGCGGTCCTTATTTGAAGTGGAGACGCATCCCTTACTTTGCTGAAGAGACGCGACCTTTGGAGGGACGCAACTTTGTTAAATATGAGACCCGCGTTCTAGGTGCGTTGCCACGTGTCTGGCAGAGTTAAAGGGACGTCTTTTCTTTAACGTGTGAAATTCGCGTCTGTTCAAGACGCATGACACACGTCAAGCGAAGATTAAGCCTCGAGACACACGCCGCATATCTCTGCGGATCAATGGTGTATAAAAGACAACAATCTTTCAATAGTCAGCATTAGACTCTTCTTCTTCTCTGCTGAGCCTTGTGTCGAGAATTAAGAAAAGCTAAGTCTTTTTCCACTTTCCTTCATTTTTAACACCGATTTCACCGTTGAAACAACACCGAAGACCAAACATGATGCCTCGTCCTCGAGCGTTGTTGCTCCCGAGGCTCAAATGGGTGGTCCTCCCACGCAGGAGGCCCCCATTTCAGGTAATAAAACCATCCGAACTTGTTTCCACCATTAAATGAGCTTAAAGAGTTCTCTTAACTCTTAAGTCTCTTTTCAATGTGAACCGCCAATGCGAGGCTCGTGCCTGTGTTTGATTTTCAGACGCGGCTCTTGCATTGGTAGGCAAGACGTGGGTTTGACAACCTCCGCGTCTTTGCTTCATCAACTTGAGTCTGCATCTGCCTGTCGAACGCGGGCCTCGTTGAGCCTTACGTTTTGATCTCAATATTCAGAATTTCTCTAAGTGAAGAAGGTTCAGACGCGGGCTTCATGTGATCCTCGCGTCTTTAAGGTCAGGCGCGGGTTTCACTGAGTCTTGCGTCTGAGTCCAACACTTAGAAAAATTTCTAAGTTTGTAGATTTTAAAACGTGGGCTTTATGCAAGCCTCACGTTTTTGAGTTTAGACGCGGATTTTGCTGATTTTCGCATTTAGATTCAACTCCGCATTTGAGTTTCAAATACTTAGCCATTTCCTTTTAGATTTCTAACTAAGTGTTGTCTTCTTTCCAGTGCGATATTCTTCTAGCCCCTTGTCCAAGAAGTGCCACTTTAGGCACATAGGTGGTGCTGACCCGAACTTAACCTTTGTGCTCCAGAGGACTGCTCCTGTGACTATTGGTAGGTCAAAGGAGCGAAAGGATAGGATCAACAAGGCAAGTATGCTGATGCTTCGGGAAATCCTTTCTAATGGCCAGTTTGAATCCGATTTCCGTACTCTACTGAGGAAGCCCGCCTTCTTCTTTGGTGACTTAATCGAAGAAGATGAGGCTGCCCTTTATGACGGGAACTACAAATGGCTCCGTTGAATTGGCGATAGAAAGTTCTTCCTTCTGAACATGGAGAGGATATATCCCCTGGCCTATCTGTAATACATGTCTGTGCGTCAGATAATGGACTGGGACTTGGTCAAGCTATACTCTGGAGTCTTTTGGGAAAGATAGGTTTCCATGAAGCCTACACCGTCGGACACGGGAGGTGTGTATTGAGGTTGAACCCTGGCTTGGTCAGGACTGAGTACCCGAAGGGAGAGACCCCCCAGCTTGGAGCCACCTTCATCAAACAATTTCTGGAGGTGGGCGGTGACTTCCCTTCTGAATTTTGTGCCACCGGCTGGATTCATTCTACTGACAAACACTAGAGGTGTAGAATGGTAGGGTTTGTATTGGCAGAACTTAGTGACCTTCTGCTACAGGCTAGGCTGTACGAGGCTGTCAGAGCTATTCAATACAGCCTCTCGCAGAGCACCCTACACTTTTACGCTGTCTTGGAGCGTTACAATCCAGAGACTTGGACCTTCTTCATCCCCTGGGGGAAATGAGACTCGCTCTTCATGAGATGTATGAAGTCTCAGGACTGGTGATTGGAGATGCCCCATACGAGGAGTACGTCCCGTCAACCAAGGAGTTGCATTTGTTAAAAAAGAGCGATCCTCTAGTGTACAAGACGTATTGGGAAGTGTTGTGCCACTTTCACATTTGTGGGCAGTTAACCGAATGGAGGAATGGGAGAGTCAAGCAGATGTCCTAGGCAACATATCTGTTCCCGGGGTGAATAAGGGTACCCCGATGTCCCGGCTAGTTTCCAGCACTGATGAGGAAATTTTTGAAAGAATCAGTGCCTCCACCAATTCCTACACCACCGAGTCTAATGAAGACATCTTAAAACCAAATACAGTCTTTGAGAGCTTCCATCATCAAGCCAGAATTCCAATATCTGATCGGGCTCTATTGGCGGGCTTCCTCATGTTATGGCTAAAGCGATGTGTAGTGCCAACGCTGCCGCATGAGGTGGTCATTGCCAATGTGGTCTACCAGGCGATCTTGCTTGCCCACGGGAAGTCTATCGCCCTCCTTCTGGCGATGGTAGCCGGAATACAGAGCGGGCTGCGCGCATTAATAAAGAGCTTCTGCCAAATAGAAGCCACTGTGGATGCAGAGGGCCACCCCTTTACGAATTCTAACGGTCATTCCTTGGTCAAGACTCCCAATCCCAGGGTCGAGCTTCAATATACGTACCTGATGGCCTGGTATGTTATGCACTGCCCTTCATTGATGACGGCGGTGTATCCCTCCAAGGGTTTCACACCCTACATGCAGTGATTGGAGAATTCAAACTGGCTGCAATATTATATGTTCTATATTCGGAAGATGATTCTGAATGGGAACAATTATTAGTTGGACAAGTGCTTCTCTGAGATTCATGATGCATCTTACGGGGACAAATTTGCTGATTATGTAACCCCTGATGGCTTCACTTGGTTATCCTCCGGCGTCTTTTGGTGGCTGATCAACATCCGGCATAGGTATTTGGTGTTTCGGTAGGGGAATTCCTGCATGTTGGAACCTTATATGCCTTACCGGTTTGCCCGATAGTTTGGTTATAACCAGCTATACATTGGCAACCTAAATTCACGCCTTCGCTTTAGTGGGAATCTATTTGAAGGAGCCCGAGCCTGGTAGTACAGCATAGCGGGGGGGACTGGAGCTATCTTTATCCTTCCTTACAAGACTCCCAACTTTTATACCAGTTTTGTCTTTAGTTCGTGGTACTTCACGGCGAATTAAGTGCCCGGGTTTGGAATAAATACTTTGTGTATCAGGAGCATCAAATCCACATACAAAATCAAGTTGGGGTCCAAGGGTTGCCGAATGTGGGGGATGAGCGAATACGAGAAGCAGAGAGGGAAGAGGGGGCGAGTCTGGGATAGACGTCAGCCGCACAGGGATAGTAACTGCAGTGCAGGAACCTCGGATTGTAATGACTAAGGAGCAACCCACCAAAAAGAGTCGGCAAGCTGTGGCCAAGCGTCCTTGCGGCTCTACTTCCCAGGGTGAGCCCAGCACAAAGAAAGCCAGGAGAAGATCTGAGGGTAAGGTTTCGATCCAGATGCCCGAAGTGGTCCCTCCTGGTATTGAGGAGCAGGAGGAAGAAGAAGAGGAGGAGGAGGAGGCAGTCCCAACTCTTAACTCCCCCAGTCTACGTAGTAGGGGCCCTCCAATCCTAGCAGAAGGAGAGCCTGTAGGTGAATCCGTCATGGCCGAAGGGGTCGAACGGCCTGAAGTTGACTTGGTAGAGAGGGATGACGTTGAGATTCCGGGAGTCTCAACTCAGCCAGGACCCTCTTCAAATCAAGAGAGAAGGGAGGAGGTGCAATAATCTGGGTCTCCCAGCATGTTGATGCCTAGTTCGCGGGTTATTGAACCCAGCCCTACTACTGGGGTACTCAGTGGTAAAGCCCCGATCACTAAGACTTCTTGGGTCTGATTTTCGTCTTCGTCGTCCGAGGAACATGAATATTATTCTGGCAAGGATGTCGACTTTGGCGATGAACCCGCTCTTCCTGATACGAGCAAATTCTCGCATATGTCAGAGGAAGAGATACAGGGGTATGTCCCTGTGATGGTTCCGCCAACATCAGAGATTGCCACTACCGAGGGTATTTCCTTTGTCCTCCTTAATTGGTTCTCCATCAAGTTGGGATAATATTTTAACCGTTTCTTTTAATTTTCTTTTATAGGGGTGGCTACCGGCAGCAAAGCCACAACTTCTTCTCACATTGAGGAGATGATCTAAGAATTGACCCAGCAGGAGGGTCTCGAAGTTTCCGCTGCCGGGGTACCTCATGAGGGTGCAACCGCCGAGATTGGGGAACCTTCCTCTTTAAGTGGCTTGTCTAAAGACTTGCCGTCTTCAGGTCTTCAACTTGGTAAGAGAATATAGATGTGCCTTATACTCTCCTTTTTATTATTACTACTAACATTAATATTATGGTTGCAAAGAGCACTGAGATAACTCAAGTAGAGGATCTTGCGGTAAGCATTGGCGCAGAGGATAGCGTAGTTCAAACTTCGGCCGGTGAACCCAATGCCATGGAGTTTGTTATTGTCCCTGTTGCTGTGGAAGCTACCACAACAAACGTTTTGGAGGTATTGACCTTAACTGCGTTGTTAGAAGAGCCTGTTGTCGGCCTCATCCCTGCACAAGTTGAGTCGACTCTTGTTTCTGTTGGTGTTACTCATCCCGTCATAGAGATGGGATCCAGAAGTGCACTGGCGGGGTCGTCTCCGGCTATTGACATCATGGAAGAACTGGCGCATCAAATGGTGCAATATTTTTTCGTCTCCATGAAGTCTTACATTAAGTTGGTCCTTTCCAGGGGAAATTCCTTCGAGTTTGCTCGGATGCTTCTTGAGAATCAAATCGAGAACATCCGTCATACTGAAAGCCCTGCGCAAGCTAAGGCTCTGATGCTGATTGAATAGCTAGGGATATATCTGAGGGAGCTAAAGACCCTAGAGAAGACTAGCTCGATGGATGAGGCTCAGTCGATGCTAGGTAAGCTCCTTGCCGCTCAAGAACATGAGCGAAAAGAGATGGATGAGCAAATAGCTGAAGAAGCCCGAAATCTCCAGCACTTCCAAGCTAACTACCAAAGATTGGTTGACGATTCGAAGGAATTCGAGGTCGTCATCTAAAGTGCGGAGCAAGTTATCGTCACTGCTCAGGTTGCTATTGCTAAGGCGCAAGCTTTGATTCAAGTCAACGAGCAAAAACTTGCTGTCGCCAGAAAGATGTTGAAAGAGCTGGAAACTGTCAAGACGCAGGTTCAAGAAAACCTAATTGCTCATTCCTCCAGGTTGGAGTCTCTTTAGTCACAGCTAGCTGTGAAGAGTTCTTGTCAGAGGAGGAGTTGTGGGTTCAGGCTCTAGCAAAAGCCGAGAAGGCACGTCAGCAGGAGATGCAGCGCCTCTGGGAACAGATCCATTCTTTAGCGGAGTAGGATCATTAGCTTCCTTCTCCATTTTTCCGTAATACTCCATTTGTCAAATAAGAGTGTTTGTATTACTTTTATCATTTTTAAGTCAAATAATAAAAGTTCTCTAATTCTTGTCTCGTCTTTTATTCTTTCTTTGTCTTTGAGAATTAGACGGACACTTTGTTGCCTGGATGAGCTCAACTTTTATAGTCGTAACCCTTGACTGTTTGTGAAAACGCAATCCTTAGTCGTTTTGTTAGGGCGCAACCATGAATGATAAACTCAGGCTGTACTGAGTTCATGATTGAGACGCGATTCTCATTTGTAGTGGAAACACGAACATAAAAAATGCGACTCCGAACTGTTGATGGAGACGCAGTTCTGGCTCATCAAGAAAGACGCGCAAGTCTTAACTGTTTGGCAGGGACGCGGATCTGGCTCAAGAGAGGCGTGACTCTGGCCTCTGAGAGGACGCGGCTCTAAGATGCTGGATAAAGGGGACGCTGCCTTCAGGTTTGTGAAAGGACGCAGACTTATGGATGCAGCCCCTGAGTTTGTGAAAGAACACGGACTTCGGGACGCAACCTTCAAGTCTTGTGAATGGACGCAAACTTCAGGACGCAACTCTGAATTATTGTGGAACATAGTCCTGGTTTACTGCGAGACGCGGCTCCGGATCATTAAGAGGACGCGGCTCTGAATCGCTTAAGGAGACGTGGTTGTGGTTTCTTATGAAAGGACGTGGCCTTTAAGTCTGTTCAAGAACGCAGACTTCAGAACGCAGCCTTCATTTCTTGTGAATAGACGCAAACTTTAGGACGCAACTCCGAAGCATCATATGCAATCCATCTTAAAGATCTTGTTATGTCTTTAAATGCCAAGTCGGCGTTGACGGTTGGGGACTTGTATCATTGATGTTTCTTGGAGTAACGATCCACGTGTCACCTCTGTATTGGACTTGATGTTTGTGCAAGCATTAAGGCTGATGGTTTTAATTTTTATGTCATTAATTATAAGCCTTATGGCTTGCCTATAAATAGGCCTCAGCCTCTTAACAGTCCTTTATCTAGACTATTTTCCTTTGCGAGCATGCGCTCTGAAGGATTTCATCTTGATTGTCTATCTTTCCTTTAAGGTCATGTGTTCTGATGAGCAACAAGAATCCAAAGCTTCCATGATTTCCTTCAATCTTCTCTGAAGATTATCATTGTCAAGTGATTTCAAAATAAAAAAAGTATTACTTTAAGTGCTTTTATGGCTATGTCTTGATGAATAAAGTCCAACTCTTAAACCGTGCCTTGACAAATGAAGTCCAACTTTTGGAGAATTCTTCCTCGGGTAGGAACTGTCTTTCACCATGAAAATACTCAGTCTTCTTGAAGTTTTGTCTTCCCCTCCATTGAAGAGATTCCATCTCTTGATTTCCTCTTGAAATCTGATTGATGCGCCCGTGTTCGGTAGACGCGCCTTTCAGACTTCCTGATAAAAACGCGAGCTAATTAACTTTAAAATCTAAGTCTCAAGTTCTTCAAACGCGAGTATGATGAACTCTACATTTGGATCTTGAAATACGAGTTTTGTATATGAAGCTCGCGCTTGCGGTTCTTGACTTAGAGAATTTTAAGTCTGCTTTTTTGAGATTTCTGGACGCAGATGTGGCAACCCCTGCGTCTCCAACGCGGGTGTGGCGAACTCTGCATCCGAGTTACCTCGTGTCTTATATCTCGGGCTCAAGTCTAAAACCAGACTGCATTTGGATCCGTATTCTCTGCGTCAGTTAACTCCGCGTCTGGAGTTCATGACTTCAGTTTCGCATTTGCACCATAGATTTTCTGTTCCTGTCTTAACAAAATTTTAACCTTGGGTTTTTGTTCCTTGTAGGTTCTGGCAGCCTCAGTCAGTCTTCTGCATTTTCGTTGGGCTCATGCGAGAATATTTCAACCAGCCAGCTTATCCGATTTGGCGAGCAATCGGGGAGTCAGAGTTCTTGTCCATGGATGAGGAGGATCCGCGCAGTTATTGATACCCATCAAGGCCTTAATAGATAAGACACACCAGCAGTGCCTGATTATAGTTCATTTTTGCATCATCTTCCACCTCTATACTATGCATAATATCAATAAAAATCTGTTTTTTTACTCTTTTTCTCTCTATTTTTGCAGGTCCATATTTTAATGGAGAAAGGCCCACAAATCCATGCAATTATCAAGAATAAAAGGGGATTAATTCAAAGCCCAAAAGAAGCCCAAGAGTTGAGCCCAGGATTTGGAATCACCCACGCATCCAGTCAGCATTCTAGAAGATCCACGTGGCCAACAACCTGCAACAAACTCGCAATAGAAATCGTTGGCGCAACGGCCAAGATTCTGCCGCGGAAACGCGGCTCTAGCCGCGGATCCGCGGCAGTTATCTAGCCGTTGAGCCAGCGATTGATCCCCAGCTGTCTGATTCTGGAGCCTTCTTCTCCTGAGGCCTATAAATAGACCATCAGGGCCAGTGCAATGAAGGGAGGAGAGACTAGAGGAAAGAGCTTGTAATTTGTAGGTTTTTCTCTAGGTTTTAGTGCTCTTAGTCTTCTTCTTCCTCCTAGAAATTCTGCAAGAGAGAGATAGTGAGAGAGTGAAAGCTTGTAATCAAGGGGCGACAACTTGAAGCAAAGCAAGGATTAATCCAATCTACTTTCTCTTCTATTGCAATTTCTAGTGCTTTTCATTTCTTACTTTATTTCCTTCAAGCTTTACTTTCATAGCATAATTTCTTGTTGTTTTCTTTCTAGTGTAATGGATAGCTAACTTCAACATGACTAGCTAACCACTAACTTTACTAACTTCTAACTCTTGGGTGATTGCTAATTCTTAATCTTGCAAATGTTGAGTCTCTTTCATCCCCGATGGGTTACTTTCATTTTGGTAAACTCTTGTTGTAATTCTCCATATGACTCATGTGTACCTCATTTAGAGCCTTGTCTTAGAACAAGTGCCTTGATGGAACATGGAGATGGAACACCAAACATATGCTATTTGTTGTACAGCTTTCTTACTTCAATGCTAACTTGTTGTATGGCCTTGAATGTCTAATGAATTTTGTATCTTCTTCCTTAGCATCCCTTGAGTGACACTCCCCGATTCCACCATGAAATTCTATCTTGAGAGCCGATGAAATCAATGAGGCTACAAGACAAGTCCAAGATGATCACCCATCCATCAAAAGGGAAAGTAACTTGACCAAAAAGCAAGACAAACACTTGCCGATGAATCAACATGAGGCATGCTTCACCCTAACGGAGATTAGTAAGTTAGCAAGTTAAGTAAGGTTAGCTAGTCATGGCTTTTTCCATTCTAAAAGTCTTTTGCAAGTTTTCTCTACTTTAGTTTTCTTCCTAAAAGCAATTCTTGTTTTCAAATTCTTTTCATTCTCTTTTCATCGTTTTTACTTTCATGTACAAAATCACAACCAATTCTTTCACCTATGTTTCCATGTCTTTTTCATTCTTTTGAAACAAAGAAGAACTTTCGTTTGTCTTTCTTCAACATCAAACCGTAAAGCTTCCATCGTGAGCTCTCCTCGTGGGTTCGACCCGTATAGCTTATGCTACTACGGTGATTTGGAAAGGAGTACATTACACATTGTGAATACACTTCGGAGTGATTAAGCACCTAAGGTTGACTCTAAACCTTCTCTCTTTGTTGAATATCTGTGCGAATTACACTCCACTACACACTCCTTTTTCCTTATCAAATTTTTGGCGCCGTTGCCGGGGAGAGCAACGGTTTTGATTCAATTGAAGAACTAAACGAACTTCTTCTTTGTTGCAGGTTACAGGTGAAGAATCAGGAAACCTAGCATTGCAGTGACATATAAGTGGCCCTGGGCCTCTGCTCTAGAAAGCAGAGACCAGTTGCCCTCTGATTTGCCGCGATTCCACGGCCAAAGCCGCGGATCCGCGGCAAAGAGGAGTGAACTACTAACAGTTTTCTGCAGGGTTGCTTGCTTTGCAAAAATACAGTTTCTGCAGTACTTAATTCTTGTATGCTTCACCATATTCTTGCTAATAATCAACAGTAAAATATTGGTTGCAAAGTTAAAAATTGATTAGACGTTTGCATTTCTAGGCACGTGTCTTTTCAATTCATTTACTTTACTGTTGAAGAGTGCTGGAGTAAGGTACGTGCGCATTGCATTTTGATTAGGACTCACTTCTTGGTTGATTTATATCGCTTTGAGTGAACCTTGTTTGCTTATATCGTACACTTGCACAAAACTGATTTTAAGGGCATCACCCCATAAATAAGATAAGGTGGGGGATTTCATCACCCTTTTCTTGGCCCAAAAATCATTTTCCAAGCACTCACAATCCCAAGCCTTTTAATAAAATATGATAGACGTTGGCCCTAGGGACATCCGGACTCAGTAGGAGATAGGCTGAAGTTAGAAGTTGATTTTGATTCATACTCCGGTGAAATCAGTGTCTAAGGCTGGGGATTAAGAGGTTAAGCCTCGAAGATACCGTGGTTTGGCGTAATTAAGGCCCGTTGCTTACGCACGGATACCTCCCACCGTATTTTGCCCCTACCTGGCTGATTAGCTGTGGTCTGATTCAAGCAACAACCTTCTTTGGTCCATCGAACAGTTAGGAGTCGTCTAGGTCCAGGAATCCTAGATAGCTTGGGATTGATTTTTCTTTTATTGTTTGTTATTTTTTCTTTTCGCTGGTGTGATCGGTGAACGTTGTTTGTGACTGTATATGTAAGAGTGGTACCGGGATCCAGATTCTGCAAGACTTGTTAGAATTTCTACACTTGCACCAACACCACCACTTCACACAATAGAAAACAACGTTTCGCTTCAAGACAGATTCTATCTGATTCGCACCTCCTTTCCATCATGCATTCTTCTCCCTGTTACCAATGGAAATCATTTTGAGCTGAAACCACAATTCATCAATACACTTCCCCGATTTCATGGTTTAGAGTCTGAGGACGCGTACTTCTTCATTCGAGAGTTCGAAGAAGTATGTGTAATGATGAGAATTTTTCAACTGACTGAGGATGCTGTAAGGTTAAGGTTCATACCTTTTGCGCTTAAGGACATTGCTAAGAAATGGCTTTACAATCTTCCCGCTAGTTCGATATCTTCATGGGAAGATTTTGTAAAAGTCTTTCTTAAGAAATTTTATCCCATTCATAAGACAGCCCTCATGAGAAAAAACATCATGCAATTCAAGCAAGAATCACACGAATCCTTCTGGAAGTATTTTGAACGCTTTAAAGACCTTCTAGCCCAATGTCCTCATCACGGCATAGAGAAATGGCGTCAATGCCAAATTATCTATGACGGACTAGATTACCAAACGAAAACACTCCTTGAATCCATGTGCCAAGGGGAATTTTTGAAGAAAGATGAGAATCAGGGGTGGGATCTCTTTGAAGCTTTAGCTGAGAAAACCATTCAGTGGGAGTCATGCCCAGATAAACCCACTCCCACTACTTCCAGAACCGGTAT
Source organism: Agave tequilana (assembly GCA_038442645.1). Lineage (NCBI taxonomy): Eukaryota > Viridiplantae > Streptophyta > Magnoliopsida > Asparagales > Asparagaceae > Agave > Agave tequilana. Next base: position 203,400 of record JAVJIF010003095.1, read on the forward strand.
GCATTCCATAGAATCCTCTATAGCTGCTGAAGCCAAGATCACACAATTAATGAAGAGGATAGAACTGCTTGAATCACGGGAACATTCTGCTGTTAATCAGGTCAACCCATCACCTATAGTCCAACCGGGTTGCACCTTTTGTCATGACCTTAACCATGTATTTGAGGAGTGTCCAGTATATCAGTCTCAACTTTATCAGGAGAATACGAATGCTGCTTTGACCAGACCCCATCACAATCAATACTCCAACACGTACAATTCGGGATGGCGAAACCATCCAAATTTTTCGTGGAGTCAGTCTGGTCCTGAGCAACCTAGGCCATCATTTCAAAATCAATATCATGCTCAGCCTCCTCAACACAGTTTCAATCGAAATTCACCGAACTTTCATCCATATCAAGGTCCACCACAGTCACAACCTTATCAAAGTCCACCATACTACCAATCACAATTCCAGTCTCCATACCACCAACATCCACCCCAAAATGATTCAGATGACAAACTATCTGTAACACTTGCCTTAATTAAACATTTTTTTTATTTCATATCTTAAAGGGTATTGGGAAATGGTATGCATGCTTGATACCCTAGTTATTTCATGTTTATTAAATGGGTATGTATAAAAATGTATACATAAGTATTTATACATCCATATATATAGGTATAAGAATACCCCCACATGTGGTCAACTTACCATCATCTCCCACCATACTTGTACCTCATGGAGAGGGGGGGAGACATGGAGCTTGACATAGGGCATGGTGTAGGGTAGAGTGATGGGTTCTATAGGGGACACTTGGCACATTTTTGTGGGGAGTTAGAGACTATAAATAGGGGGGGTGAAGAGGATTAAACCATTTTGGATCAACTCTCTCTCTCTCTCTCTTCACAAACTCTCTCCCTCTCTTCCCTTTCCTGCAGCAGCAACAGCAGCAGCAAAGGAGCAGCAACAGCAGCAGCAGCAGCAGCAGCAAAGGAGCAGCAGCAGCAGAAACAAAGGGACAGCAGTAGCAGCAACAAAGGGCAGCAGCAATATCAGCAGCCAACAGCCCTATTTTCCCCCATCTCCCTTTCTTAAAAACACCCTTTTTCCATCTCAAATTCCCACTTGCTTCTCTTCAGACTACATATTAGAAAAGGTTCCGTATTCCTCCAAGGAACCGTTAGAACGAGTCAAGGGGAGTGTCATTGGTCGAACGACTCCGTTGTAGCGGGATATCAAACTTGAAGAAGAGCATACCACTTCAAAGGAGTGAGTAGAACACATGAATCTTTGTGTTATGATAAATAGACATAAAAGTAAAGATTTCGAAACTTGCTTATTCTTGTTACTTTATGTATCCTAGCATATTGATAGTATATAATGCATGTGATTGTTGTGAGTTTGAAGGAAGGGACCGGGTTGAACCGGAGGTGTGAGTAGGGGAGATTATGCGGTAGCGCATTGGAGGAAGGGACCGGGTTGAACCGGTGGTGGTAGAAGGGGGAAAAATTTATTGCATGGATTGATGCGTAGGAGGAAGGGACCGGGTTGAACCGGAGGAGGCCGAAGGGGGAGCCCAATGTAAGGTCAATAAAGTATATTAGTGCGACTAAATAGAAATTCTATGTTGAGATTGTATATATATATAAACCCTTAACCTTGAGTCTGGAATAACTTCGTATACAGACAAATATTACATAGGTTAGTCGACTAAGTCCCTGGGATAAGTCGACTACAGGTGTGATACATAGGCAGATAAACTGCTGGATAGCCTGGTTAGTCGACTACAGACAGACTGTAGTCGACTAACTTCAGATACAGAGAGCAAACAGAGAGTTGGCAACCTGTTTTGGACATAATTAGTCGACTACAGTCGACTTATAAGTCGATTAATAAACGGTGTAGTCGACTACACCAGAGAGGGTAGTCGACTATAGGTGACATACAGAGAGTAACACAACTTTTGACCCACAACTAGTCGACTATAGGGGACCTTCAAGTCGACTAGGACTTGGGTAGTCGACTATACCAGGAAGGGTAGTCGACTACATAGGATCCTGTCAGCCAACAGAGAAGTAGATCCTTTTGGGTTGCCTTCAGTCGACTATAGCTATAACTATAGTCGACTGACGGGTATTATTAGTCGACTATATTAGGATATAAGTCGACTAATAGACCTTATCATTGTGTTTCAAGTGGGTTCTCGGCTAATAAGAAATTTTATATAAATAGTATTATGACACTTGTCAACCGGATAATTTAGCTATGTAGACCTACTTGATAGGCATATTTAAATATTGTTTTACTCACTGAGCCGTCAAGCTCACTCTATTTTAATTCTACCTTCAGGTTTGGACAAGGGCAAAGGACCCGCTTAAGGGCAAATGTGCGGGACAAGCACCACCGGAGCCATTGCACTAAAAGTTACTTTTGATATGTATATGATTTTGTATAAACATGCGTACTTTTAGTTGGATGTTGTCTTTGACTTGTAAATCTTAAAGGACCTATTGTTAGACTCTAACTTGGTAATATACATATACTTTGATATGATAATTGTAGACTGCATTCCTTACGGATTATCAAACTATATGTGTTGGCGTGATAAGTCATGATTAGATCATACATGTTATTGGAATTTCTGAGGTTTAGTGTAGAGTTTTCTGATGATTATAATGGAAGTATTATACCTTGATGGGTCCCACGCTTGGATTGTACGAGATAATTGTGGTTAAATGGAAAATTTTAACTGGGACCGTTACAGTTGGTATCAGAGCAAAAGTTTATAAGTGGAAGGAGTAAGAGATGATGAAGTTGTTAAGTTTATATGTGCAGACATGTGATCATAGTTAAGTAGTTGGTCTTATGTGACAAGGAAATGCATTAAATTATCTATTGAATCTAAGTTATCCTAAAGACATGAGACTTATGAGTAGACTAAGGATAAGTATAGTTACGAGTATGTCTATATATGCTGCTTCTTGATGATAGCCGTATGTTGAGACTATTTCATGGGTTTGAGATTGATACGACCTTTTTGTTTACATGTAGATGGGGGACTCCGATGTATATTGGCCAGTCTCTAGCTCCGATAGCTCGAGTGAGAGCTGGGTGGCAGATTCCATGGATTGGGGGTACGAGTCGGACGAAACTGATCCAGCGGAAACGATTGTACCCCTAAACTGCGTAGATTATGAGGAGGTTGAGTCTCAGGCATCTAATGAGCCTGAACCAACCAATGTTGACACAGAGAGCTTTGTGGGAGATTCACTTGAGATAGCAGTGACGGAGCCCTCTAGCACAATAAAAGAAGAAACCCGAAGAGGATTTACATATGGAGGCGTCTTTTGGAACGAAATGTGGGAAGATGATATGGACCTTTATGATGATCTAGACGACTGGTGCTGCGCCGGGGACGAATCACCGGAAGAAGACCCCGAGGAAGATATGGATGATAGCGATGATAGCAGCAGCACTAGTGGAGATTCAAGTGGGGATACCCTACCCTATGAAGGGTGAACCTTTGAGCCGACACCTTTTGATGTATATATATGTATAGGCCTAGTATGTTAGGTGATGGATATCCTTAGGGTTGTTGTATGTACCCTGGCATATATCAAATGAATGCACATGGGTTAGTCTGGATATCCAAGAAGGTAGGCATGTCAGTATAACACCTTTTGTATCCATGATGGATGTACCTATATATATATATATATATATATATATATATATATATATATATATATTATATATATATATATATATATATATATATATATAATATATATATATATATATAACAAGTTGCTTGTTTGCAAAAGTGATGTTATTAACATGATTACATGAGACTAAAGTTTTATCCCAATTCATTTCTAATTGTGTAGTATGTTGATTAGACGCCCTTATTTTTATAGGAAGAACGCATGGATCTGAACCAACTACCACCTGATGAGTCCCTGTCGCTCGATACGACACACTACAGTGAGATGGAGAGCGCACACCCCGTGAACAATGATGGAGACTCTGAAGTTCAAGTAAGAGGAAATGAGGGAACTCCAGGGGTGATGCCGGAGTGGCTCGCACAATTAATGACCAGAGCGAGTAATAATAACTCCCACCGAGCACTGAAGCAGTTTCAGAAAATGAAACCACCCGTATTTGAAGGGGAGGTGGACCCCTTGCAAGCCGAAGCATGGCTTCTTCAAATAGAAAGATTCTAGACGTTATGAACTGCACTGATGAACAAAGGGTATCCTTCTCTTCTTTTATGTTCCAAAAGAAAGCGGAACATTGGTGGAGGGCAGTGAAGCATAGTATGAAGAATGTAAGGGAATCAATCACTTGGGAATTTTTGGTGAACAAATTCACTGAGAAATATATCCCGGAGACGGCCAGAGATAAGATGGCGATAGAATTCTTGGAACTGCGTTAAGGTTCTATGAATGTGTCCCAGTATGATCAGAAATTCACTCAGCTATCCAGGTATGCTGATGCCTTGGTAAGGAGTGAAGCAGAAAGGACGAAGAGGTTCGTAAAGGGCCTAAGATCAGAGATTCGTGGCCGACTGATTCCGTTACAACTGAGGAATTACCTCCAGGCAGTAGAAAGAGCTTTGGAGGTAGAAATGAACATGCAGGAAGGTCAGGAAGACTGGGTGGAAGAAATTCCCAACTCTAAGCGCCCCCGATATCAAGGACCCCCAGTGATGATGGCATCAGGATCCACCAGTGGCAAGGGGTCTGGGTTTAATACTACTTTTCATAGGGGAGGAGGGGCCAGAGACGGGAGAACATGGTTGAGAAATAGAGACACTCCCTCGAAGACACAAGCTACCTCTGCATCCCATCCCAGAATCTCGGAGGCTCCCTGGTGTCAGAGGTGCAGAGTAAACCATTTTGAAAACTGCCTCCTCGATAGATCTTGTTTTAATTGTGGAGGGGTGGGACATCTAAGGAAAAATTGTCCGACAAGACGCGGAAGCCAAGGGCCGAGTAGAGAAAGTGGGAGGCCAACCATGAGGATGAATCCTCCCAGAGGACAAACCAGTAACTTCATGCCGCCCAGTAATGCCCCACGTCCTGCTGCAACTCAGTCATCGGTTCAGCAACCACGGGTGCAAGGCAGAACCTTCGCATTAACCCACCGGGAAGCAATGGCCTCAAATGCAGTGGTGGAAGGTATGATCTCCGTATCAGGACATATTGCCCATGCATTATTTGACCCTGAAGCTACTCATTCATTCGTATCTAGTGCTTTTGCTTATAAACTAAATCAAGTATCAAAACCCCTAGGATTTCAGTTGGTTGTGTCCACACCTATAGGGGAAATTTGATAGCTAGCACTAGATATGCGAATTGTGAAGTAATAATTGGAGAAATGAAGACATCTATTGATTTGATTAAGCTAGGTGAAATGGAGTTCGATGCCATATTAGGAATGGACTGGTTGTCTGCCTGTAGTGCTCATGTGGATTGTAATAAGAAGAGAATTATCTTTAAAATGGAAGGGACTCCGGAGTTTATTTTTGAAGGAGAAAAAGTTAGTTATGATATACCTCACATATCAGCCATCAAAGCCACCAAGTTAATGAAGCAAGGGTGCCAAGGATTTCTGGCTTCAGTGTTGGATACCACCAGGACTGATATAAAAATTGAGACTATCCCAGTTGTGAATGAGTTCCCTGATGTGTTCCCGGAAGACTTACCAGGCCTGCCCCAGATCGGGAAGTAGAATTTACAATAGATATAATACCCGGTACTGCCCCAATTTCTAAGGCGCCATATCGTATGGCCCCTGCAGAAATGAAAGAACTTAAAACTCAATTGCAAGACTTATTAGACAAAGGTTTCATTCGGCCAAGTGTATCTCCCTGGGGAGCACCAGTACTATTCGTAAAAAAGAAGGATAGGAGTATGAGACTATGTGTTGACTACCGGGAATTGAATAAGGCAACTATCAAGAATAGGTACCCTCTTCCTCGAATCGATGATTTATTTGATCAATTACAAGGGTCTTGTGTATTTTCTAAGATAGACCTTAGATCGGGGTATCATCAGTTGAAGGTCAAACCTGAAGATGTGTCCAAGTCGGCTTTCCGGACAAGATATGGACACTTTGAATTTCTAGTCATGCCTTTTGGACTCACTAATGCCCCGGCAGCATTTATGGACTTAATGAATCGGATGTTTCAACCATATCTAGACCAATTTGTAGTGGTATTCATTGATGATATTCTGGTCTATTCAAAGAATACAGAAGATCACGAGAAACATCTTAAAATTGTCCTTCAAATCTTGAGAGAGAAGCAACTCTATGCAAAATTAAAGAAATGTGAATTTTGGCTAGAGCAAGTAGGGTTTCTTGGCCATATTATATCTAAGGAAGGAATATCAGTAGACTCGATAAAAATCGAAGCAATCCGAGACTGGCCTAGACCCACTAATGTTACTGAAGTTCGAAGTTTCTTGGGATTAGCTGGGTACTACAGAAGATTTGTAGAAGGATTTTCTCTAATTGTGGCACCAATGACCCAATTAATTAGAAAGAATAAGAAGTTTGCATGGGAAGAAGAACAAGATAGGAGCTTCCTGGAGGTTAAAGCCAAGCTGACATCTGCTCCTGTCTTAATTGTCCTTCGGGGACTGAAGGATTTGTCATTTTTAGTGATGCATCAAAATTGGGATTAGGATGTGTGTTAATGCAACATGGAAAAGTTATTACCTATGCATCCCGACAATTGAAGAACCATGAAAGAAATTACCCTACTCATGACTTAGAATTAGCCGCTGTGATCTTTGCTTTAAAGATCTGGCGACATTACTTGTATGGAGTGTCTTGTGAAGTTTTTACTGATCATAAGAGTTTAAAATACATCTTCACACAAAAAGAACTGAACATGAGGCAGAGGAGGTGGTTAGAACTAATGAAGGACTATGATATTACTATCCAATACCACCCTGGAAAGGCCAATGTGGTGGCTGATGCTTTGAGTCGGAAATCAGGAGGGACCCTGGCCGCCTTGATGACTCGTCAAGCAAGAATATTAAGGGATCTAGAAGAAATGCAAATAGAAATGCGAGTCATTGATCCTTCTAATTCTAAGTATCAACTGAATCAAGTAAGTATTCAATTTAATCTATACGACAAGATCAAAGAGGCCCAATAAGGAGATGTTCAAATAAATAAGATTATGAAGAAAGTACAAGAAGGAAAACTCAAAGAGTTTCAAATAGAAGGAGATGTACTGCGATTCAGACACAGATTATGTGTGCCAGATGTGACAGAGATCAAAGAAGAAATAATGAAATAGGCTCATAGTACACCTTATACCGCTCATCCAGGGAGCACAAAAATGTATCAAGATCTGCGTCATAACTTCTGGTGGGATGGAATGAAAGTAGATATTTCTAATTTTGTCCACAGATGTTTAATCTGTCAACAAGTAAAGGCAGAACATAAGAAGCCCCCAGGTTTGTTGGTGCCTTTATCTATTCCTGAATGGAAGTGGAGTCAAATTGCTATGGATTTCGTCACTGGACTTCCTCGGACATCCCAAGGACTGGATACAGTCTGGGTAGTAGTGGACAGACTTACTAAATCTACCCACTTTCTGCCTATCCGGATCAATTATTCAATGGAAAGACTGGCTCAGATATATGTTCGAGAGATAATTAAATTACATGGAGTACCTGAATCCATTGTATCAGATCGGGACCCAAGATTTCAATCCAAATTTTGGAAGAGCTTGTCCAAAGCTATGGGCACTAAATTGCAACTCAGTACAGCATCCCACCCCCAAACGGATGGACAGTCAGAAAGGACCATTCAAATATTAGAAGATATGTTGAGAACTTGTGTACTAGATTTTGGGAAAAGTTGGGACAACTATTTACCCTTAGTGGAGTTTGCTTATAATAATAGTTATCAGTCCACTATTGGTATGCCTCCATTTGAAGCATTGTATGGGAGGAGGTGTAGATCACCAATCTGTTGGGAGGAAGTTGGGGATAGAAGACTGTTCGGCCCTGATGTAATTCAAGAGGCTACTGAGAAGATCAAGCTAATCAAGGAAAGGATGAAAGCAGCCAAGAACAGACAGAAAGCTTATGCAGACAATCGTCGCAGACCACTGGAGTTTGAGGTAGGGGATAGTGTTTTTCTGAAGGTATCTCCAATAAAGGGAGTGAGACGCACCGGCGGTAAGAACAAATTAGCCCCTAGATATGTGGGTCCGTTTGAAATACTGGATAAAATTGGACCGGTTGCTTATCGTTTGGCCCTACCCCCTGCTTTGGAAAAGATGCACAATGTATTTCATGTCTCTCAACTAAGGAAGTATGTGCCCGATCCTGATCACGTAATTTCCTATGAACCCCTGCAAATACTAGAAGACATGTCTTACGCGGAAGAACCAGTGCAAATTCTTGATCGCAAGGAGAAGCAATTGAGAAGCAAAAATATTTCCTTGGTCAAGATCTTATGGAGAAATCAAAACATAGAAGAAGCCACTTGGGAACTGGAAGAGGAGATAAGAAAGGCCTATCCGCATTTGTTCCAAGGTACGTTAAGTTTCGAGGACGAAACTTCCATAAGGAGGGTAGAATGTAACACTTGCCTTAATTAAGCATTTTTTTTATATTCATATCTTAAAGGGTAATGGGAAATGGTATGCATGCTTGATACCCTAGTTATTTCATGTTTATTAAATGGGTATGTATAAAAATGTATACACAAGTATTTATACATCCATGTATATAGGTATAAGAATACCCCCACATGTGGTCAGCTTACCACCATCTCCCACCATACTTGTACCTCATGGAGAGGGGGGGAGACATGGAGCTTGACATAGGGCATGGTGTAGGGTAGAGTGATGGGTTCTATAGGGGACACTTGGCACATTTTTGTGGGGAGTTAGAGACTATAAATAGGGGGGTGAAGAGGATTAAACCATTTTGGATCAACTCTCTCTCTCTCTCTCTCTCTCTCTCTCTCTTCACAAACTCTCCCCTCTCTTCCCTTTCCTGCAGCAGCAACAGCAGCAGCAAAGGAGCAGCAACAGCAGCAACAAAGGGACAGCAGCAGCAGCAACAAAGGGCTGCAACAATATCAGCAGCCAACAGCCCTATTTTCCCCATCTCCCTTTCTTAAAAACACCCTTTTTCCATCTCAAATTCCCACTTGCTTCTCTTCAGACCACATACTAGAAAAGGTTCCGTATTCCTCCAAGGAACCGTTAGAACGAGTCAAGGGGAGTGTCATTGGTCGAACGACTCCGTTGTAGCGGGATATCAAACTTGAAGAAGAGCATACCACTTCAAAGGAGTGAGTAGAACACATGAATCTTTGTGTTATGATAAATAGACATAAAAGTAAAGATTTCGAAACTTGCTTATTCTTGTTACTTTATGTATCCTAGCATATTGATAGTATATAATGCATGTGATTGTTGTGTGTTTGAAGGAAGGGACCGGGTTGAACCGGAGGTGTGAGTAGGGGAGATTATGCGGTAGCGCATTGGAGGAAGGGACCGGGTTGAACCGGTGGTGGTAGAAGGGGGAAAAATTTATTGCATGGATTGATGCGTAGGAGGAAGGGACCGGGTTGAACCGGAGGAGGCCGAAGGGGGAGCCCAATGTAAGGTCAATAAAGTATATTAGTGCGACTAAATAGAAATTCTATGTTGAGATTGTATATATATATAAACCCTTAACCTTGAGTCTGGAATAACTTCGTATACAGACAAATATTACATAGGTTAGTCGACTAAGTCCCTGGGATAAGTCGACTACAGGTGTGATACATAGGCAGATAAACTGCTGGATAGCCTGGTTAGTCGACTACAGACAGACTGTAGTCGACTAACTTCAGATACAGAGAGCAAACAGAGAGTTGGCAACCTGTTTTGGACATAATTAGTCGACTACAGTCGACTAATAAACGGTGTAGTCGACTACACCAGAGAGGGTAGTCGACTATAGGTGACATACAGAGAGTAACACAACTTTTGACCCACAACTAGTCGACTATAGGGGACCTTCAAGTCGACTAGGACTTGGGTAGTCGACTATACCAGGAAGGGTAGTCGACTACATAGGATCCTGTCAGCCAACAGAGAAGTAGATCCTTTTGGGTTGCCTTCAGTCGACTATAGCTATAACTATAGTCGACTGACGGGTATTATTAGTCGACTATATTAGGATATAAGTCGACTAATAGACCTTATCATTGTGTTTCAAGTGGGTTCTCGGCTAATAAGAAATTTTATATAAATAGTATTATGACACTTGTCAACCGGATAATTTAGCTATGTAGACCTACTTGATAGGCATATTTAAATATTGTTTTACTCACTGAGCCGTCAAGCTCACTCTATTCTAATTCTACCTTCAGGTTTGGACAAAGGCAAAGGACCCGCTTAAGGGCAAATGTGCGGGACAAGCACCACCGGAGCCATTGCACTAAAAGTTACTTTTGATATGTATATGATTTTGTATAAACATGCGTACTTTTAGTTGGATGTTGTCTTTGACTTGTAAATCTTAAAGGACCTGTTGTTAGACTCTAACTTGGTAATATACATATACTTTGATATGATAATTGTAGACTACATTCCTTACGGATTATCAAACTATATGTGTTGGCGTGATAAGTCATGATTAGATCATACATGTTATTGGAATTTCTGAGGTTTAGTGTAGAGTTTTCTGATGATTATAATGGAAGTATTATACCTTGATGGGTCCCACGCTTGGATTGTACGAGATAATTGTGGTTAAATGGAAAATTTTAACTGGGACCGTTACACTATCAAAGTTGAAAAAGATGATAGAAACCCTAGCAAAGGCCCATCAACAGGATATGAACAAAGTACAGGTCCAGATTGGGCAACTGACTAATTCTTTAAGTGGGAGACAACAAGAAATGTTTCCAAGCTAGCCAGTGCCCAATCCCAAAAATCACTTCCCTTTACATGAAGTGGAAGACACGGGCCCCAGTCATTGCAACACTATTCATATTCTGAGATCTGGAAAGAAAGTAGATAATAGGGTTTCTACTCAACCATCCATCCAGTACCAAAGTCAACCCCTCCAGTTCCAGTACAACCAACTTCTGACAATCCATCTTCTAGTACCGAGCCATCAAAAGCCAAGGGAAAAGAAAAAATCGATGAGCAACCTTATAAGCCTAGGGCACCATTTCCAAATAGGCTTACAAATCACAAGTTGAATGCTCATATGGAGAAGATACGAGAAATGTTTAATAAGATCCAAATCAATGTCCCTCTTCTTGATGCCATACAACAAGTGCCATCATATGCAAAATTCTTAAAGAAAATGTGCACCAAGAAGAGGAAAACACAAGTCCCTAAGAAAGTCTTCCTAGTATCCAACATCAGCGAGTTGCTCACTGGGCCAATTCCGGAGAAATGCAAAGACCCAGGGAGCCCAACAATCTCTTGTGTCATAGGACAGACTACCATTAATAGGGCACTACTTGATTTGGGGGCCAGTATCAATCTCCTACCTTTTTCTGTGTATCAACAATTAGGGTTAGGTGATCTCCGCCCGACCCAAATGACGATACAACTGGCTGATCGCTCTGTCAAGAGACCTAAGGGGGAAATTCACGATATTCTTGTCAGAGTTGAGGAGTTCATTTACCCTGTGGATTTTGTAGTTCTTGAGACACAACCTGTGTCTAATACCAATCATAGGGCTCAAACTCCTGTCATCTTGGGACGACCATTCCTAGCTACAGCAAATGCCATCATCAATTGCAGGAATGGGTCAATGAGGATAACTTTTGTGACATGACGAGAGAAGTGAATGTCTTCAGCATGCAACCTCGTAGGATAAAAGATCAAACATTCGAGGTTAACTTTGTCAGGAACAATCAGGAGAAGAAAAGTAAAGATGAGTCACAAGTTTGTGATTCTCTTGAAGTGAAAAATCCTGTTATCCGAGTACCCTTTCAAAAGGGGAAAGTTGATTTGGATATTTTCACTTTCAGTGAGCCAACTGTGAATGTATCCCATGAGGATATGATTCAAAAACCTCCAATTGATATAACTTTTGAAGGCCTCTTCGCTGATGAAATCATGTGTCTGGATGAGCCAACCCGGGATCGGTTAATGATTAGACGAGAAAGGTGTACTTATTATGTGTATAAGAATGTATTTGATGTACCCTTTCTTGTCTCCGTTATAGTATAGGACTATACCGAGTCGATTCTCAGGGAGAGCTCGCGATGGAAGCTTTAACGTGTGGTAGTGAAGTGAACAAACGAGTATTCTTCTCTTGCTTATAAACTTAGTGAATCAAGTGAAAAAGAAACTAAAAGAAAGGATGACTATGTTCATGGTGGAAATTGTCGGAAAAGAAATCAAGATTGGGATTGGTTTATTCACAAGAAAAGGAAAGAAAACTTAAAGAAAGCTTGAATGAAAAAGATCCATGACTAGCTTACCTTGCTAGCTTGCCAAGACTTACTAGACTCCTTGATAGCGAATGCGTGCCTAATGTTGTCACTCCATTGGCGTAGGGTTTGTCTAGCGTGTTGACCTAATTGCTTTCTCACTTGGAAGAAGGTGGTTTAACCATCGGAGAAGAGAAGATCATACACTTGCAAGATGAAATTAAGCAAACACCCATGAGTTAGTGAAGTGGCAAGACTAGTGGTAAACTAGTACATGGAGAAGAATTTAGCTACAACAAGCCATAAGAAAAATACAAGAAAGCATGAAGTAAATTGCAAGAATTAAAGAAAGCAATAAAGAAAGCATGTAAAGAAAACACATAAACTAGAACCAAGCTTCAAGTAGAGGAAAGAGGATGGATCAATCCTTGTTGCTTCAAGTGTCACTCTTGATTACACAAGCTCTCTCTCACACTCTCTCTCTTTTACATTGAATTCTATGGAAGAAGAAGATGGATCTAAAGAACAAAACCTAAAGAGAAAAATACATGAAAATTACAATACTAAACTAATCTTCTCTCTTCTCCATTCCGTCTCAGCTCGCAGGTACTTGTGGAGTATTTATAGGCTGCAGGTGAAGCTTCGAGAGCCCAGGTAGTTGCCACAAAATCCGGGGCCATAACAACCTAGATCTGCCGCGCCCTTGCCGCGCTGGCGCGGCCCAACTGAATCCGTTCAGCAACAGATTTCTGTTGCTGATTGGTTAGGGGTTGTTGGCCACGTGGTATATCTGGAATCTTCGTTTGTTGCGCGGATTTCTCTAGATCTGGGATTTGAATTTGGCTTTATCTTTAATCTTGATTAATTACTTAATTATGGTTAATTAAGTGATTATTTGGATATCTCTCCTTTAAGTGTGTACCTGCAAATATGTAGAGAAGAGGAGTAAAAATCACATATTTATTTGTAATATGCATGGGAATTATGATGTAAAATATGCAATATTGGATACCAATCAGTTAACTAATTGTACAACTCTGAAGGAAGATGTTGACCTTAGTTTTGAGGATTTGTATGGAGAAGAGCTGGAATTTCTTAACATTGGGAATGAAGAAGTTCAGAGTGAAAAAAATGGTGATGAAGAAATTTTCAGTGAACCTTGTGGTGAAATGAGGATGAATAACAATAAGCCATTGAGACTGGAAATGCCTAAGGCTCAGAAAATAGTTGCACTCGTTTCCCAACTGAGCCCGCGCAAACAAACACACTGGAACGATGGGAAACGGGCCAGAGGGAAACGACCAAAGGATAGCTTAGGCAATAGACACACTTGTACATATTCCTTGTAAATAGTTTTTGTACACTTTTTGTAAATAAATAAAAAAATAAAAAAAAGAAGAAAATGAGGGTCTTTTGTAAATTCCTTTAAATGAGTTCTACAACTTTCAAAATTCAAATCCCTCAAAACCCTAGGTTTCTCCATAACTCTTTTTTCCCTAGGGTCAAACTCCTTCTTTCAAAATTTCAAGTCCCTAGGTTTGTAAATATCTTTTTACCTAGGGATAAAGTTGGAACTCTCAATTTTTTTCCTCCCTATAAATAACCTCTTTACCCTACCCCTCCTCCCTCAAACGCAAACGCAATCTCAGATCTGAAAACCATCTTCAAGCGCCGCCCTCTGCAATTTTTCTACTCCCTAGCGCTTTCCTTCCAGCCGCGCTTCCGCGACTCAGGCCGCGATTCCGCGGCATCCTTGACGAATCCAGAGCGCCGCCAGAGTCATCACCAGTCGATTTTTGACGCTTGTGGCCGATCTGGTGCCACATCTTCCCGAATCCATCTCCTGTGTCCTCTGCAAGATCGAGATTTGTTTTCCCCCACGAATTCTGGGGGCGGTTTGAATCTGATCTCTCCAATTTTATTGCTTTGATCCTAGATTATTAGCATGGCACTTTTGATATTTGCTGAGAAAGACTTTGGGAAAATATTGTGTGATCCGAATGGATATGGCCATATGTTTCTAGATCGAATTAGGGCTTGGGATTGGTATACGTTAGTGTACGATAACTCTGAGAACGATGCCTTTTATTGTCCCGAATTGGTGACAATGTTCTATACTAATATTGACCATGCATCTGTTGACACACACACACACATACCAATTCACCGTGCACATGCCCCTAGGCGACTTGTTCATCACGCTTCCTCTTCTTGAGGAAATCACCAATGTCCCTAGTATCACACAACACAGCGACCCTCTCCCACTGATTGAGTACATGACACTTATGGGGGTTCGCTGCACTGAGCAGGACCGCGGGCTTAAAGCCAGCACTACCTTTAAGAACGTACACTGCGTTGGACGCTGGATCCAACGTAACATTTTAGGGCTGGACCACACAACTTCCTTCAACCGCCCGGTGTTGCAAATAATTCATGATTTGATGACCCGGCAACACACGGTCTGCTTAAATAAGGTCATCTTCCACGCAATCATAGCCAACTCTTCACGCACCCGAGGTGCCAAACACTCCCACCCTATTCTGATTACGCGTCTGTGTAGGACTTTCCTACCGGACGCCGTATTTGATTCCTTTGACCAAGTGTTTGTTGCACCTGAGCGACCCACCAGTTCCTATAATAGCTGTTTGCACGCGGTTTGGACTCCTAGTGTCCAGCCCGAAGATGTGCCGGTGGAGTCCTCCTCTGAGGAGAGTCTTCAGGAGGAAGATGAACATGAATTTTGGCGTCAGGAACCCCCAACCGATTCACGAGCCTTCATATCCACCATCTGGAAGGGCATGAAGAAAATTTTTAGGGGGCAGGTCAGGCTTAGAAAGAAGGTGGAGGAGCAATCCTCGAGGTTGGACCGCATTGAGGCAGGGCTCAGACGATCACAGTCGGCTGGACCTAGCACCACCGCAGGTCCAAAACGGCGGAGGGAGTGATTTCATACCTTTTACCTATTTCATGCATCTTTTTATCTTGCATACATTGAGGACAATGCATGAGATAGGTATGTGGGGTAGATTCTAACCTAGGATTTTCATTTTCTTTTTAGGCTTTTTATTTTTATTTTTTAGGATTTTCGTGTTCTTTTTAGGTTTTTTTTTTTATTTTCTTTTAGATTTTACCTTTCTTTGTAGATTTTTTTTCTTTTAGATTTTACTTTTTCTTTTAGAAAAATAAAAATAAAATATATATATATATATAAAAAAGGGGAAATTCTTGATCCATGTTTAAAGAATCAAAGCTTGACTTTAGGGATTAAGGAAGCTCTTAACTATGATTTCTAATTATAAGTTGAAAAGAAGAGTTTTGTTGGATTTTTAGGTTAAGTAAAAAAGGATAAGAAAGATAACTAGATTTTAATTCTTTCTTTAGGATATATACATTAAACATATGAGGGATTAATCAAAGACTTTGTGACTTTATATATATATAATAATAAAAAAATAAAAAAAAGAAAAGAAAAAAATATATAAATAACTAAATAAATACTTAGCCACTAATTAAGCTGGTTAGCCGTGCCTCAAGAAGCATAGCAAGTCACGCCTAAAGGTTGTAAAATCCTTAGTATTCATGGCCTAGTTTACTTGAGTCATCGAACCCGAGGGATGTTTTCTCATCTGGTGCCCTAAGACCGACTGGTTTGGGAGTCATCGGTAAGAGACTCGCTACAAGGGTAAATTAGAAAGCCTAAGGAATGCTAAGGAAATGTAAATAAATAAATATTGTATATATATAAAAAATATATATATTGTTATATATATTAGTAAATAAATGAACCTAGTCTAAGAAAGATCCTTCATATTTATAAATGTATATATACTAGGATTGATGCAAAATCCGGTTTTTGATCTCTTCCTCAAAAACTTAACCTAAGTTGAAAACAAAACTCTAAATAGACGCTTATAAGAGGAATGACAAGTTTAGGGTAACCTGAAACCTATAACTCAAGTAAGAATCTTTAAAACATGGATCAAAATTTTCACTAACACTTTTATTTTTCTTTATGGATTTTGTGGGTGCAATCCGCTGAAAACCTCAGGAGACAACACTCCTCCTCTAGGGTAACCTAGAGGTTTAACGGCTTGTTGCACGTGCTCAGTGCAATCGTGTCACCTATGAAAGTGGTGTAATAATCTAGTTAGGATTTTCTTTTTCTTTTCTTGTTTTGCTCGGGGACGAGCAATAGCTAGGTATGGGGGTGTGATTATAGTTCATTTTGCATCATCTTCCACCTCTATACTATGCATAATATCAATAAAAATCTGTTTTTTACTCTTTTTCTCTCTATTTTTGCAGGTCCATATTTTAATGGAGAAAGGCCCACAAATCCATGCAATTATCAAGAATAAAAGGGGATTAATTCAAAGCCCAAAAAGAAGCCCAAGAGTTGAGCCCAGGATCTAGAATCACCCACGCATCCAGTCAGCATTCTAGAAGATCCACGTGGCCAACAACCTGCAACAAACTCGCAACAGAAATTGTTGGCGCAACGGTCAAGATTCTGCCGCGGAAACGCGGCTCTGGCCACGGATCCGCGGCAGTTATCTGGCCGTTGAGCCAGCGATTGATCCCCAGCTGTCTGATTCTGGAGCCTTCTTCTCCTGAGGCCTATAAATAGACCATCAGGGCCAGTGCAATGAAGGGAGGAGAGACTAGAGGAAAGAGCTTGTAATTTGTAGGTTTTTCTCTAGGTTTTAGTGCTCTTAGTCTTCTTCTTCCTCCTAGGAATTCTGCAAGAGAGAGATAGTGAGAGAGTGAAAGCTTGTAATCAAGGGGTGACAACTTGAAGCAAAGCAAGGATTAATCCAATCTACTTTCTCTTCTATTGTAATTTCTAGTGCTTTTCATTTCTTGCTTTATTTCCTTCAAGCTTTACTTTCATAGCATAATTTCTTGTTGTTTTCTTTCTAGTGTAATGGATAGCTAACTTCTTCTAACATGACTAGCTAACCACTAACTTTGCTAACTTCTAACTCTTGGGTGATTGCTAATTCTTAATCTTGCAAATGTTGAGTCTTTTTCATCCCGATGGGTTACTTTCATTCTTGGCAAACTCTTGTTGTAATTCTCCATATGATTCATGTGCGCCTCAATTAGAGCCTTGTCTTAGAACAAGTGCCTTGATGGAACATGGAGATGGAACACCAAACATATGCTATTTGTTGTACAACTTTCTTACTTCAAAGCTAACTTGTTGTATGACCTTGAATGTCTAATGAATTTTGTATCTTCTTCCTTAGCATCCCTTGAGTGACACTCCCCGATTCTACCATGAAATTCTATCTTGAGAGCCGATGAAATCAATGAGGCTACAAGACAAGTCCAAGATGATCACCCATCCATCAAAAGGGAAAGTAACTTGACCAACAAGCAAGACAAACACTTGCCGATGAATCAACATGAGGCATGCTTCATCCTAACGGAGATTAGTAAGTTAGCAAGTTAAGTAAGGTTAGCTAGTCATGACTTTTTCCATTCTAAAAGTCTTTTGCAAGTTTTCTCTACTTTAGTTTTCTTCCTAAAAGCAATTCTTGTTTTCAAATTCTTTTCATTCTCTTTTCATCGTTTTTACTTTCATGTACAAAACCACAACCAATTCTTTCACCTATGTTTCCATGTCTTTTTCATTCTTTTGAAACAAAGAAGAACTTTCGTTTGTCTTTCTTCAACATCAAACCGTAAAGCTTCCATCGTGAGCTCTCCTCGTGGATTCGACCCGTATAGCTTATGCTACTACGGTGATTTAGAAAGGAGTACATTACACATTGTGAATACACTTCGGAGTGATTAAGCACCTAAGGTTGACTCTAAACCTTCTCTCTTTTGTTGAATATCTGTGCGAATTACACTCCACTACACACTCTTTTTCCTTATCAGTGCCCCGGGTTGTCATGGTCACAGCGGGTATTGTGGTGGGTATGGCGGCTTGGCCACGGGAAAGAGGACGTCAGCAGTAAGGTCTCGGATCCTCTTTTGCCAATTTTGATTAAAGAAGATCCAGCTTTCTGGTGGTAAAATCTACCATTAAGCGAAGGATTACGGCCCACACCAGTTGATCAGGTGAAATTAGAATACTCTCTTGCATTTTTATCTCGAGAAATATGATTGTTTTCAAGAAGAGAAGAAGTCGATCCACTTTTTCTTGCCGCAGTCAAAAAAAAGAGTTTCATGTACCTTTGATGTTTTAAGGAGTGAGTGCAACCTTTCACTAAGTAAAAAGATTTCTTTGTACTCCTTTGTTGTAGCACTCAATCTTTTTGTATAAGAGAGCGTCTTGTATCACTTTCATATGTTTGAATATCAATAAAAGTGTCACTTTTTCTTGTCTTTTTATATGTCTTGACTTCCTCTTTGTATTGAAAATCAAACAGATATAAGTGATTTCTTTTGATTTACTAGAAATGTGATATTTAACTTAGCAAGTCAAAGTTAAAAAATTTCATTTAAGGAATTTAAGATTATTGTCAGAGATGTGATATTAACTTGACAGGAGTGGAATGGTTTCTGTGGGCTTGCTAATCCATAGATGAGAATGACAAGTGAAATTTTCACCCCAACAGAGGATTATGACTGAGTATTCATTAGAGGTTTAATATTAACGCAATTAGGACTCAGCTGGGGATTTGATAGAAATACTGTTAAAGATATAATATTAACTTAACAGTGCTTTTAAATGGACCCGCTATTCTGTTGACGAGAAAAACAAGTGATCTAGACTCGCATTTTGGAGAATTTTTACTATTAGAGGTGCGATGTTAACTTAACATGTTGTATTAAATCTTGTCAGAGGTATGATATTAACTTGATAAGGATGTGAGCTAGAGGTGTGATGTTAACTTAGCTCTGTAGAAATTTCAATTTCGTTTGGAAAGACTGAAATTACCACTGTCATAGGTGTAGTGTTAAACTTGACAGTGGAGGTAATGCTAGAGGTGTAATTTTAAACTTGGTATTAGTCATCTCGACTTCAATATGGAAGTTCGAGGGAAAGTCAATATCATAGATGTATTGTTGAACTTAACAATGAACTGGATACTAGAGGTGTAGTGTTAAACTTAGCATCGCTCATCTCGGCTTCGATATGGAAGCCTAAGGAAAAGTGCCTGTCGAGGGTTTAATATTGAACTTGGCAGCTGCTTAATCACTGTAGTGTAGTGTTAAACTTAACAGTAACTTGTCAGAGGTGTAATGTTAACATAACAGTACTTGATTTGTGATATGAGCAATTTTAAGGACTTTATCATTCGATTGATGAGAATTGATAAGTGAAGTATGAAATGTCAGAGGTGTAGTGTTAACTTGACAAAAATTAATTTGCGATATGAGCAATTTTGAGGACTTATCATTCTATTGATGAAAATTGACAAGTGAAGTTTGGAATGTCAGAGGTGTAGTGTTAACTTGACAAAGATTAATTTGCGATATAAGCAATTTTAAGGACTTGTTATTCTATTATGAGAATTGACAAGTGAAGTTTGGAATGTCAGAGGTGTAGTGTTAACTTGACAAGTTTGAAGACTTGTGACTCCATGTAGAGGAGAGACAAGTGAAGTTTGTACTCGCTAGGGAGTACTAAAAATATTCACTATTAGAGGTGTAGTGTTAACATAGCAGTGATTGAGCTTATGGACCTACCACTCTATGGGAGAGAATTGGTAGGGGACTTTGGTGGAAAATAAAATGAATTGTCAAAGGTGTAGTATTAACGTGATAATCATTGATTTTCTAGGGACCTGGGAGATTCGCTGTTAGAAGTGTGATATTAACATAACAACGATGATGTTAGATGAGTTTCTTTATCAGAGATTTAATATTAACTTGACTGAATCCACTGGGAATTGGAAAATCTGGTTTGTCAGAGGTTTACTGTTAATGTGACAGGTTCCAGCTCATTTCGTTAAGGAGATGAACATAGGTATTTTTGTGGTCCTACCATTCTATGGAAAAGAATTGGCAGGAGATTTTGGAGGAGAGGATGGGACCAAGTCCCTTAGGATTTTAGTAAACCCTCAACTATCAACAGATTTGGTGTGCTTTTACCAACTATCGTTTGAGTTGGGCTAGCCATGCTATTCCCCTCAACATGATGAGTTGTCAAAAACTTATGTTGGACTTAAAAGCCAACATTTTCCTCTATCTTTAGCCGTCGAAGGCGTCGGATGTCCATAGGTACACTAGAGAAGAGTAACAAAGTTAAAACTAAAGTTGCATTTTATTTCTGCTTCAATGTTTACATCATGCCATGATGTAACTAGCGTTTGATCGGTTCGACGCTGATCGACCATGATAGGATTCAGTGAAGGAAGAAAGAAACTTTTCTTTGGCGTTCTTCCTTGGATCTGGAGTTTCGATCAGAGGTGTAGTATTAACCTGATCAGGGAAAAAATACTATCAAGGATAGATTTCTTTAAGAATTTTTCATTCATTGGCATCATAAGCGTATCACCGTCTGGGGTTATAAGGCGATATGCTCTATTTGAGTAGACCGACTCTACTACAAATGGTCCTTCCCATTTGGGTTAGAATTTTCCTTTGGTCTTAGCGTCATCACCATAGGTCTTCTGACGGCTAAGACAAGGCCACCTTTCTTGAAAGTCTACTCCTTGACTTTTTTGCTGAAGGCTCTGGTAATTCGAGCTTGATAGAGCTCTATTTGCTGTTGAGCTTGTAAGCGCTTGTCGTCCAAAGCCTCCAGCTCTTGGAGTCGCAGTCGATACTTCTCCTCATTTGTCATGTCTGCTGTCAAGGTGACGCGTAAAGATGGGATCTGAATTTCTAATGGGAGTACAGCTTCATACCCATATACCAAAGAGAATAGTGTAGCCTTCGTAGGGGTTCGAACCATCGTGCGATAAGCCGATAAGCATTCACTTAATTTGTTGTCCCAGTCATGTTGGCTTTTCAAGACGAATTTTTTGAGAAGCTTTCCAATAGTCTTGTTGAAAACTTCTGCAAGGCCGTTAGTGGCTAGATAATATGCCGTTGAAGATAAGTTCTGAATTCTAAACTTATTACAGAACCTTTGAAAGGCTTGGCTGACGAACTGGGGCCCGCTATCATGGACAATTCGCCGTGGCACGCTAAGCAGTAAACAACGTGATGTTTAGCGAACTTGATCACATCATATGTCTTCACCTCCCTCAAGGAAATAACTTCAGCCCATTTAGAGAAGTAATTGGTTATAGCTAAGATGAACGAATGTCTTTTGGATGAAGGTGGGCTGATAGGGCCAACCACGTCCATTCCCGACATTTCAAATGGCCAGGTTGAATTTGTAGAGCGAAGATGTCCTGGTGCCTGATGGATGAAGTCACAATGGACCTGACGGCGTGATATCGTTTGGCGTAAGTGATGGCATCGAGGATCATCTTTGACCAATAATACCCCAGTCTTCGGAGTCGATCCCCAAGCTTCAGGCCAGGCTGATAAGCTCCACACATTCCGTCATGCGCTTCTTTGAGTACTTCCTGTGCCTCCTTCTGTGACAGGCAGCGGAGGAGGATCCCATCATGTGATCGGCGGTATAGTGTTCGCGTGGTCGCATTACAGTAGAATATAGGGGCTTTCCTTCTAACGACAGCTGCCTCTTTGGGGTCATTAGGAAAAATGCTGCACAGTGCGTAGTCCATATAAGGGAATTGCTAGTCCCTGAGTTCTGGACCTGTTGAACTTTTTAGAGCTTCTTTGACTTGATGGTCTCTTGTCGGCTTTTAGTGATCTTCAAAAGCGAATCTTGGGCAATACAGGTCATGGCTGTAGATGAGTATTTTCTCTACTGCTCCAGCTGGAAGAGCCAATGAAGCAGCGAGGGACACCAGTGTATCTGCGTGCGCATTTTATTGGCGAGGTACATGGTCGATGTAAAAGTTTTGATCTCTCGGCCATGTAAATAGTTGCGTTGTAATAGGATACTAAATCTTCATGTTTGACTTCGTACTTCCCACGAACTTAGTTAACGATGAGCTTAGAGTTACCATATGCTTCAAGATTTTTAACGCCAATCTCATCGGTGATTTACATTCCGATCAAGAGGGCATTATACTCCGCTATATTGTTGGAACATGGCTCGATTAATAAGAATGCACGAGGAATTATGTAGTTTAGTAGAGAGACAAGGACTACCCCCACTCTTTCTACGACATTCCCTCGTGGACCCATTCTTGATGCACCGTCAAAGAAGAGCTGCCACACCTATCCTTCGAAAGACGTCTGGGTCAAACAAACTTCAGTGACCTCGTCTGGGAGATCCTCATAAAGTTTGGTCGCTCTCAGATATGGATGTTTAGCTAGAAAATCTGCCACCGCTTGTCCCTTCACGCCTTTTTTTGGTAGAAATTACATCTCATATTAGGAGAGCAGTATGATCCATTTTACCAGTCGACCATTCAGCGACGATGGCTTTGTCATACGTAATCTTAAAGGATTGACTTTTGACACGACATGTATGGTTTGGCCTTTTAAGTAATATCGCATTTTTTGAATGGTGAACACCAATGCCAAACATTCCTTTTCGATCGGGTTGTACCGATGTTCGGCTCCGATCATAGTTCTACTCAGATAGTAGATTACCTGCTTATATCCCTGATCATTATCCTGGGCTAACAAAGCTCCTAAGGAATGATCCATCGCTCGAACATATATCAGGAAAGGTTTTCCTGAAATCAGAGCTGTAAGGACAGGTGGCTGCGTGAGGTATCGTTTGATTTCCTTGGACGCTTATTGGCAAGCATCGTCCCAAGTGAATAAGACACCCTTCTTCATTAATTTGGTGAAGGGTTGGCATCTTCCCGAGAGATTTAAGATAAACTTCCGGATGTACGCTAATCGTCCTTACAACCTTCTAAGCTCCCTGAGGTTCCTTGGAGGTTGCATCTCCTGGACAGTGCGGACTTTCTTTGGATCGAGGTGAATTCCTTTGGATGTCACAATAATCCTAAGAAGTTACCGCTGGCTACCCCCAGGAAAGATTTAGTGGGGTTACATCTTCAGCTGACGCGCCCACATGATGTTGAATACCGTCTTCAGATCTGCTAAGTGATCGTCCTTGGTACAACTTTTTACTGCAATGACGTCGCAGTGGCATTCCACTGTTTTACGTATGTGCTCGTGGAAAATCGTATTCATAGCCCTCTGGTATGTTGCTCCCGCATTTTTTAATCCGAAGTGCATGACAGTATAGCAGTACACCCCCAGAGGTGTTCTGAAAGATGTATGTTTTTCATAATCAGGGTACATCTTGATTTGATTGTATCCTTAGAATCCATCTATGAAGAATATTCATTCAAAACCACACGTGTTGTCAATCATGACATCTATGATTGGAAAGAGGAATTTATCTTTAGGACATGCCTCATTTAAATCGCGAAATTCAATGCAAACTTGAATCTTCTCATTTTTTTTGGTAACGAGGACGATATTAGCTACCCAATTGGGGTGTTGTTCCTCCCTGATGAAGCCAGAGTCCATGAGATTTTTGACTTCTAACTGGATTGCTTCCATTATTTCTGAATGGAACCATCACTGCTATTGTTTGACTGGTTTCATGTCCGAATTAATGTTAAGGCGATGCATAGCCACCTGAGGTTCAAGCCCAGACATATCCTCATAATTCCAAGCAAAAACATCTATATACTCTCGCTCAAGAGATATTAGATCTTCCTTCTCAAAGGGTGATAAGATTTCGCTTATAAAGATGGACTTAGGGTTAGCCTCATCTCACAGATTGATCTGGGTGACCTTATCCTCTGTGGGTGGTTCACGTTGTTAGAAGAAAATATACATAGAGCGTTTAGGTGTTTGATCCAAGGATCTGTATCCGATTGGATCATTTCTTCATCTCTATTTTTCAGGTGGCTTGTTGAAACCATATTTATGGAAAGTTCTTTGAAGATGTTGCCGATATTGACATTTGACTCCCATGATGATGTGCCTGACGAGTGCTTAGGGTATAATAACTCTTCAGACTCAGAGGCTGACGGAATTTGAGTTGACATATAGCCCAATCCCCTGCGAGTTCGATGATAATAATCAGGAGTCTTCCCTTTGGAACAAAGGATCGAAGCAGTATTTTCCTTCCTTTGCCAAAGTTCAAGCCAGAACCCTTTGTTAAATCATACTCCATGTTCTCCATCATTCTGAGTACATTTGGCTCATAATGGGCGAATTGAGGGGATTCGTTCTTGCTTTCTAAGTCTTCGCGAGGTATTAATTCGGACTTGATTCTTCTGAAAAGAATTAATTTTTGGCCTTTGCGCTTTGCTGGGATCATGAATAACGATCCCTGCGCTTCATTGACATCTTGATACACCGTGAGGGATAACCTCACCGGTACATGCAATGATGTCAGAGCATCTATTGCCAACCAGGGGTTGTCTTCCATATCGGTGCTAGTGTCTGACGGCACGAAATTGAAAGCCAACACAAAAAAGTAAGCCAAGTCTAAATCTTCATTAATATACCACTCGCCTACATCATTGGCGAGGTTATTGACATCGAGCTTATTAATGTTCGTTACAAGTGGGTTCAACTCCCAAAGACATTCTTCCTCTGTCTCTGGTTCAGTGTCAGTTTCATTACCAGAGTCTGGTTCCACTGGCTAAGGATTCTCGCTTGTCCCTAAAGAATCTTGGTATAGGAGGGAGTCTATGAAATAGTTCTCTACCCCTTGAACGGATGCCTTTCAGCAATCAATGTTCGGACTTTCCCATCTCTGTCAATATACGTCATGACTTGATTGAGAGTGGAGGGGACGATGGAGTTACGATGAATCCATGGTCGTCCGAGCAGCAAATTGTATGAAGTATCAGCGTCAATCACATAGCACGTCACTTCAGATCTCAGATCTCCAATCTGACATTTGAGTTTGACCTTCCCCATTGGGCGTGTAACGTTGGGGTTGAAACCATAGATGGTAGTCTGGGTGGCGCTCAATCGGTGCGTGGGGATCCCTAAGTGCTGCATGATCCGGTGAGTCATAATGCTCAGCGCGGATCCTGGATCTACCTGAATGTGGCTTACTTCAGACGATCTGATGTACCCTGTAAAGTACAAGGGCATATCATGTTTTTCCTTGACCTGCATGTCGTCTGGCGTGAAGGTGATACATGGGGCATTTGAGAGGCGTGGAGACAATCTTCTTTATTTTTCTCCTCTGGTCCAGCCAGGATCTGGGCCATGAATACCTCAGCATCAGTTAGGGCTTCCTTCAGAGCTTCTCTTGTTGACTTTGATAGCCTCAGAAGCTCGTAAAGGGTGATCCTAGTCGGGATATTGGCCAGTTGAGCTAGGATGTCAAAACGATAAGGTGTTGAAGATCCTTCTACGTTGTCCTTCGGGAGAGCCTTGGAATACCGAAGCTCCTTCTGCTTCTCCATAGGTTGCTTTGTGGAGGATTTGGTTAGCTCTGAAATAGGTTTAGGCGGATTTGCCACCAATTCATCGTATTTCTTCAAATACGATTGACCTGAACGAATTTCGGGCCATGAGCGGTGCATTCAGTTCTGCGACAAGGACTATTGTCTTCTCCTCCGAATCGGTTAGTGAGGGGACATCAGTCTTTGCTTTCCGGGAAGAGGCGCACACCACATTACAAGGTGAAGCTTTAACCTTGCCTTTGAACTTCATGTTGGTAACAGTAGTCCACTATTGGCCTTCCACAAGGTTTGGATGAACCCACGTGATTTCTCCCTGAGGCATAGGAACAGGCACAAGACCTTTCTCTTGCTATGATGCGGGTCTGTATTGATCATCCTTAGTTCCCTTTTCGGGATGGGAACTATTCCAGCCAGAGTTGGAGGCTGATTTTCAAACTGAAGAAATGATGTTATGTAAGCCATCACTTTCTTCTGCTCTGGATAGAGTTTGAGCACTTCCGCATCAATCAGAACTTAAAGAATATCTTTAAAGATATAATAGCTCTTGGTGGGGTGCCCCAGCATTCTATGATACAGGCAGTAGTTGGGATTGTCGGTCTTACCGATCTCCTCAGGATGTCTAGCTTCAGGAAGCTTTAATCTGTTGCTCTTGTTGAGTAGTTTGAACAACGAATCGACGTGCTCGTCTTTGAAGGAGTACTGCCTATTAGCGCGTTGCTGACTTGAAGAACCACCCTCTCTGGTTGGTTGAGGTTTAACCAGAGATTTTGACTCTGTCGCTAATGTGTCCTTCCTTTTTTATTGAAAAGACACTTCTGGCACGTGCCTTGTCGACTTTTCGGGTCTGAATTTGTTTTCTTCTGCCCTAACCCTGACGATAATTTCTTCAGCCTGTTTGCCTTACTTGACTAATTGCTTCCAGGTACGGCTTTCGGTAACTCCTACCTTGGCTAGGAGTGAAGTTTGCAAGTGGTGACAGCATGTCTCCATCAGGGTAGCCTGGGTCATACCGCTAAGACATCGAAGCGTCATATTCTGAAATCTTTCCATAAATACTTTGACTGACTCTCCTTTTTGTTGCTTTATTGTCAGTAGAGTTGGCATAGTAACTTCTGAATCATCTTTGAAGAAGCGTGTAAGAAAGAGCCTCCTCAAATCACCCCAGTTTTTGATGGAGTCTTCAGGGAGTTTCATGAACCATTCGAAGGCGAGTCCCTTCAGAGTACCTACGAACAAACGTGCCAGTATGGCATCATTATCTACTACATTTCCTGTTTGAGACTTGAAGTAGTAAATATGTTAGTTCGGTGACCCTTTATCGTCAAAGGCCTGTAGAGTCGGAGCTTTAATCTTAGGAGGATATGGGACAAGATCCCATTCTATCGGGTATGGCCGGACCACTCCTGCTTCTTGGAAGCCTTTTCGATTGGTAAGGGCTTCCAGACGCTGCTCCAATTGATTCATTCTTTTAGAATGAGTACCCCCATTCTTTGGATTGCCTCCGTCTTGAAATGAGGATTTAGACGACTCAGAATTGGACTGTTTCTCCTCTTCTATGTGTACAGAAGATGAGCTTTCCCCTTCCTTCTGCTTGTCTTTAGCCTTCTTAGAAGAAGTTTTGTCATTTGACTTCTTCTTATGTTCAAGCAATTATGCAAGCATCTGCTTGAGAGTATCAATAGATTTTTATTGGACGTGAATCATAACAAATTATTCCCTCTGGACCTGAGCTTGTTGTTCTAAATGCCTGATCGTTTCCTCAGGAGTGTTTTCCATATATGCAAAGGCTTCCTTTTCTACAGAAGAGTTCGAGGCCTATAATTCTATGATGGCAGAGTGTGATTCACTTACTTCAATGCCTTGGGTTAGGGCATTGTAGTCAACCAGGGCTACCGCACCAGTCCGAGTGCGAGTATACGAAACACTCCTTCTGGTTCCATATCAGACTTGTCATAGCTGACTGCTGGTTATTTTTTTCTACTTTTGCTTGGCGTAGTGCTGGACCTGCCATATTTGCAGTGACTTTGGGGAATTCCGTGTCAGAGAAGGTTCCCTTTCTGTGGTAACGATGCCTTTTGGCTGATTGGGAGGTTGAGGTTAATCGTCTAAATGCTGACTGCTTGCTCACATATGAGCTGCAGCGACATTCAGAGAGCATTGCTGTGATGAGTTGTTCACAGCAACAGGATGGAGCAATCTGATTAGCACTCCTTTTCTATGTCAAGTAATCTCTTAAATTTGCTAAAGGGGGATCAAAGAGATTAGCTCGAGTTTTCGAGGGCTTTTCAGCTTTTGAGAGCCATTCTTGCGTCGCGAATCTGAGACGCAGGATTCTGAGACGCGGAGCTTACGTTCTGTAAAACAGACGCGGCTCTCGCGTTTTGGCTTTAAAACACAGGTTTCGCGCCTCTGCTAGGATGAGACACGAACTTCGTGCTGCTGATTGTCACATTTGGCTGGCGACACTTGAGACCCACGGACTTTCTGAATCCCGCGTTTGGTTGTAAAGACACGGGTCTCGTGTCTCT
Organism: Agave tequilana; assembly: GCA_038442645.1. Lineage (NCBI taxonomy): Eukaryota > Viridiplantae > Streptophyta > Magnoliopsida > Asparagales > Asparagaceae > Agave > Agave tequilana. The sequence goes on from JAVJIF010003095.1 coordinate 231,713, forward strand.
GAGGAGAGGCACGGACCTTGCGCTACTGAACGTCGCGTTTGAGAAGTGAAGCTTCAGAAACACAAGCCTTGTGGGCTTCGTTTAGGTCTCCAAACGCGGACTTCGCGCGTCTAACATAGTTCAAAAGAGACGCGAACTTGAGCCTCGCGTTCTGTATCTATTGGACAGATTGCTGGACAGATAGTTATTCCAGCTTCTTGCGTTTGTAGTTGACGCGCGCATCATCTCTGTCGACGTTCAGCGTTCCGATTACGCTGTACGGGTTGTTGGGAACCCCTGGTTACCTGGAGCTGGGGAAGAGGTCGGGTATGAACGGGTTGAACGTCAACAATATTGACCTCACGGTCTCATGGGAAACGTTTGACGTGGGCCTTATGTGTGATACGTCCGGCCACGAAGTTCTCTACACAAACCGTAGTCGGGGAAGCCTCCGAAGGGACCTGAGAGTGGATCTCTGAGGAGACTTTGCGGTACTGCTGCGCTTTCGGGCTCTTGGAGCTGGAAGAGAGAAACTCTTCATACTTTGCCTAGTTGAATTTCACGATAAGCAATTCGACCACCTTTTCCGTGTAGATGACGTCATCTTGCGCCACGACTTACTCCTCAGTAGAGAAAGTAGTCCCTGACGTAGTCGCCATCTCTTATTTGATGGGAGAAATTTGAGGGCGTTTAAATTCTTTATTTGCCTGTAAAGAAAGTTACAACAATAATCAAAAACTTCCGATTATAAGAGAGAGAAGATGTTCAAGCTCAAATCTTCTCTTTGTTTAATCCTGGGTTCTTGATGTGGAAGTAGAAAGTGAATCTTAATTTTCGTTGACTGGGTGAACGTTACAATATTCTGGGAATCTTCTCTTCAGACTATGGACAGAGTAGCACAGCTCCTGTCCGATAAAATCTCAAAGAGTTTTGAGGTAAAAATAAACTTGTACTTAGTAAGTTGTTAGAAGAGTTAAACTATTAAGTATTTTTCAGCTAGAAGCTCTGATCAAGATCCTCCAAAATCGACCCGAAACTTTCGACCCTCTTCAGTAACGAACTGAGCTATTTATAGGGGTTTCAGGGGTAAAACTGTCCCCTAAAATCTCTCCATAATGGGGTAACTCCCTCATTACGTGGGCAGTAATTGATCCAGTAATAAGGGCGGTTATAATAGAGACGCAGGGTTCCTCTGTAGTTGAAACGCGGGCTTCGAGCCTCATATTTAGCCGTTGAGGTAACGCTTGAGTGAACTTCGCATTTGATTGAAATGTGAGCTTTAAGTTCTGCATTAAGCTTTATGTGAGACGCATGCCTCGGGCTCTGCGTCATGGTCACTGCGGTAAAGTAGAGACGCGGGTTTTGACCCTCTGCGTCTTGGTACTATAGTAATACTTGAGACACGGCTTTCAAACTCTGCGTCTTGATACTCCCGTGATGCTGAGATGTGACTTTTCAAGCTCTAGGTCTTGGTACTGCGCTAGTGGCTATGATTAGCTTTGCGCTTAGAGTTTGGACTCTACTTTCTGACGACTTATCCTTAGTGATTTTTGGACAGTCTACAAACTATAACAGAATTAGAGGGGATTGCCTCAAGACCGACAGGAGCCTCATGGCCGGGAAGGCATCACAAAGCAAAATTTGCTGGTGGCGATGGTGATACAATGCAAGATAAGAGAAAGAAATTAGGTCAAGGAGTTTTAATGAAAAGCTTAAAGGGAGCTCACTTCGAGGTGGAGCTTCAAGAAAAATTGTAACGGGCTAAGTATTGCAGGACGACTAAAGAAAGGATGCATTTGGGTAAGACTCGAGATGGCCCAAGGCATGGCAATGAATCCGCCAAAGACCTCGGGGAGAGGGGGCAAGCTTAAAGGCTTCACGACATGGTTACAACCAAGGAAAGTATTAAGGTAACAATCCAAAATCTCAAGCTATTTTGCTAAAGGCTTGAAAAGCAAGTCAAGGTGAAGCTTATTAGGATTTTGTTTTATTTTTCAAGAGAAGATGATTGTAAAAGAAAATCTAATTGAGTTGGAGAAGATGACTTGAAGTAGAAGAAGAAAATCAAGGTGAAGTAGTTTCTTTTTCAGACGATTGTGAGTTTTCTTTTCAAGAGGAGTATGAATAGGATTCAATTCCTATTCAATGAAGATTTGTTTCTAAATATTAAAAGGTCTAGAATCCTTTTAGATGAAAAAGATCAACTCCTAATAGGATTGATCAAGATTCTTCAAGCATCCAATGACCAAGATCATCTTATAGTCCAAATAAGAGTTGTATTGTAAAATCTTGTAAATAAAGGGTTGTAACCTAGGATTTAGGTGTAGCAGAGGAGTAGATTAAGTTATGGTGAACAACAATGTAAGGCCCAAAAAGTCAATAAGACCATAAAAAGTCAATAAAAGTCAAGAAAGAGAGGTGCAAGGTGAAGGTGCATAGAGAGAATGTATACTCTTATAATTTAGGCGTAGATTCAAGGGGAAAGTGAATTCTCTTGTGCCATCAAGAGAAAGATTAAATCTCTTTGCATTAAGTTTATTAATAAATCTCTCTCAACTTCTCTCTCCATGGACGTAGGCCAAGTTTAGATCGAACCACGTTAAATTGTATGTTCTTCTTCTCATATCTTTTAATATTCATCTTTTGTGCTCGAGGTAATCGATCTCATGGCATGTTTGAGATCGTCAGTGGGGATCTCCGTATTTTTCAACTATTGGTGTCATAGTAAGTATGGTATCTCGGGTTATACACGCAACAATTGGTATCAGAGTATATCAATTTCGTTACAACACGAAAGACGCAAATGCCCCACTTCAAAAAAAACGAACTGTTGCGAAAATGCGGACTGTTGGTAACCTATTTCAGAGGATGCCCTAGTTCTGAGGACTGCAACCTTCATAAAAAATGTCATGTTTTTTAGCCTTTATAGGATTGTGATTATAATCACAATCCTCACAAAATGTCTTATTTTTTATCCTTTATAGGATTGCGACTATGATCGCAGCTCATTATTAGAACATATTTCTGAGTCCTTATATGACTGGGACCATAATTGCTATTCTCACAGGAGTCTTGTATTTTAGACTTTATTAGGACTGCGACCATGATCGCAGTTCGCACAAAAATACAAACTTTCAGCCGACATTGGGACTACGATAATGATCACAGTCCTTACAAATGCCCTAATTTCAATTAATAAAAAGACTATGACCATAGTTGTAACCTTTTAATAAAGGATCGTGACCATAGTCGTAATCCTTATATAGGATGCGATCATGAGTCGCAGTCCTCATATCAACACCCCGGTTCATCGGCATCGAATGATCCCCAATTTTTTCCAGATCTAAATACATATCGATCACAAACTAAAACAAAACTCATCACAAGCATGGGAAAATGAGATATGCAAAAGGTCGATCTAAAAAAAAATTGGTTCGGGGCTCCGCCCCCACGATATCCCCAGGAGGGGGCTCTATACCCCCTTCTAACCCTCACGGTGATCTGATCGTGCAGGTCAACCGCGAATTACTCCACAACGGGATAAGGGTTGAGGGGAGAGTAACGTTGGGGGCAATAGGGAAGGGTGAGAAAATAAAAATATATAAAGAAGTGATGGTGGGGAGGAATCAATGTATCTTGACATGGATAGGGTTGTAGTGAATTATGAAACAAAGTAGACGGCTGTAGCAAAATTTTCCTTTGTAAAATTCACATCTCATGTGGAGGAAAAACTGGGTTGAATGCAAGTCCCTTCTCTGAACCAAAAAGAGGACTTAGTCTTTTAATCTTTACCCATACCAACCAAAGTCGTTGGTTCGTTGAAAAAAAAAACAAAAACAAAAAAGACTTGTTTCTTCAGTCATTTTCAACAAACTTTACTGACTTTGCTGTTTGGTTGGAGTGTTTGTTTTGAGGAAAAGGGAGAAAAAGTGCAAGTAGGAAAATGGTTTTCCCACTTCCGCTGTTTGTTTCAACGGTTAAGTGCAAGTGGGATTTTCACTTTTATATCCCCATTTTCCTTGCATGGTGCTACAGTAGAATTTTAAATATTTGATATTAGAAATTAATATTTAACATTGTGATTAATATTTTTTAAAACTAATTTAATTTTAAATATTTTTATAAATTATTTAATATTTTAATAATTAATATTTTATATTATAAAAATTATGGTTTAAATAATATTATAATATTTAGTATTTCAATATTTTTTAATGATTATAAATTGGAAAATGGAATATTTCTATAGCTGTTGTAAAACTCCGAGAAATATAACACCAAAACAGAGAATTCTAGAGACAGAGTAGAAGTAGAAATTCTTATTGATTTCTAAAGTGTGTACATTGAAATAAATCAGGAAGGGCCTATTTATAGAAAAACTTTGGGGTACTATGCAGTCACTATGCACGCTTGCGTCATCGCTTGTCTCAGCGCATAGTGCACGCTTGCGTCATCGCTTGCATCAGTGCATAGTAAACTCATTAATGGTGCATAGTAAAGATAGGCAGCCACATTTCATACCACTCCCCCTTGGCTGTCAACCTTGCATGATGTCTCATTAAAAACCTTGCTAGGAAAACCTAGTGGGACAAAATCATAGCGAAAGGAAAATAGTACATCATCTCTGTATACTTGTTCTATACTGCCTTATTAAAAATCTTACCAGGAAAACTCTGTGGGATAAAACCATAGTAAGGGAAAAAGAGTGCAGCCACGTAAGCTCCCCCTCAAGTTGACATAAGTAGTTCTTCTTCATAGGTCTCGCATATGACGCATCCCAATATCATGAATAAGCTTTCTGAGAGTTGTAGGGGGAAGTGCCTTTGTAAAGAGATCTGCTACATTATCACTTTATCGGATATACTTAATATTAATTTTCTTATCCTTTTCAAGCTCTTGACTGAATGAGAAGAACTTCGGGGGTATATGCTTGGTACGGTCGCTTTTGATGAATCCTTCCTTCATTTGAGTGACGCATGCAGCATTGTCTTCAAGCAGTACTGTTGGATCTCTATTGACTGGTAATCCACAAGTTTCTTGGATGTGTTGAGTTACGACCTTAGCCATACACATTCTCGACTTGCTTCATGGAGTGCTATGACTTCAGCATGATTAGAAGAAGTGACAATAAGTGTCTGCTTTTGTGAATGCCAAGAGATCGCTACACCTCCACATGTGAACACGTATCCTGTTTGAGACCTGGCTTTATGTGGATCTAAAAAGTAACCTGCATTTACATAACCAGTTATTTCTTATTTTGATCCTCTGGAATAAAACAAACCAAAAATTAGTTGTTCCTTGAAGATAACGAAATACATGTTTAATACCATTCTAATGTCTCCGTGCAGGAGATGAGCTAAATCTTGCTAATAAGTTATTAGCAAATGCTATATCTGGTCGGGTACAATTAGCCAGATACATAAGAGCTCCAATTGCACTTAGGTATGGTACTTCAAGATCAAGAACCTCTTCATTATCTTCGTGAGGGAGAAATAGATCTTCTTCCATATTCAATGATCTAACAGCCATTGGAGTAGTTAAAGGATTTGCTTTATCCATGTTAAAACGTTCAAGACCTTTTCAGTATAATTTGATTGATGTAAAAGTATCCCACTTTGCAAGTTCTCAATCTGTAAACCAATACAATATTTGGTTTTTCCAAGGTCTTTCATTTCAAATTCATTCTTTAAATATATCATTACTTCTAGGACTTCTTTATGAGTCCCAATGATATTTGAATCATCAACATATACAACAATGATAATGAATCCGGATGTTGTTTTCTTTATAAAAACCATGGGCATATAGGATTATTCACTTATTCACATATCCTTCTTTTAATAAATGCTCGCTTAAGCGATTATACCACATGCGCCCTGATTGTTTTAACCCACATAACGATCTTTGCAATTTGATCGAATATAATTCTTTGGGTTTAAAACTTAATGCTTCAGGCATCTTAAATCCTTCAGGGATTTTCATATAAATATCGCTATCAAGCGACCCATATAAATAAGCTATAACAATATCCACAAGACGCATTCTAAATTTTTAAAAACATCTAGGCTGATTAAATATCTAAACGTAATTGTATCCATTACTGGAGAATACGTTTCTTTATAATCAATTGCAGGTCTTTACGATAAACCTTGAGCAACAAGTCGAGTTTTATTCCTCACAATCTTATTTTTTTCGTTGCGTTTTCGCACAAAGACCCATTTGTATCCTACTGGTCTCACGGCTTCAGACGTGAGGATAATAAGTCCAAATACTTTACGCTTATTAAGCGAATTCAATTCAGCCTGTATAGCGTCTTCCATTTTGACCAATCATGTCTATTTTGACATTCAGTGACGGATCTTGGTTCAGAATCCTCACTTCCATTAACAATATCATATGCTACAGAATAGGAAAATATTTCATCCATATTTTCCATCTCATTGCGATTCCATAATCCTCCTGTATTGATATAATTAATAGAGATCTCATGATTTTCTATATCTTTAGAATTTTTCATCTCTTGATTTGTCTTATTTTGTGTTTCTTCTGGAACACATTCTTATACATTGTGCTTATATTTTGTTTCTTCTGGAACATATTCTTGCACATTAGGGTCATCATACTTATCAGCTCCTTTTTTTCGAGGATTTTTATCTTTGGAACCAATTGGTCTACCAAGCTTCAAGCGTGTCTTAGACTCATTAGTGACTTTATTCTCGGATTGTCCTTTTAGGATTTCAATCCGAGTAGGAACATTTACAGCTGGTATATATGATTTAGTCACTCTTTTCGTATCAGTGAACGCATCTGGCAATTGATTGGCTATTTCTTGTAAATGCATAATCTTTTGCACTTCTATCTCATATTGTTTTGTGTGAGGATCAAGATGTAATAAGAATGGTTCACTCCATGTAATCTCCTTCTCCAGCTGTTTCTTTTCTCCCCCTAATGCTGGGAAAATTGCCTCATTAAAGTGGCAATCAGCAAATCGAGCCGTAAAAACATCACCGATTTTAGGCTCAAGATATCTTATAATAGAAGGAGATTCATAACCGACATATATTCCCAGTCTTCTTTGAGGACCCATCTTTGTACGCTGTGGTGGAGCAATCGGTACATATACCGCACAACCAAAAATTCTAAGACGAGAAATATTTGATTCATGACCAAATGCTAATTGTAGAGGGGAGTATTCATGATATGCACTAGGTCTGATGCGAATTAATGATGCAGCATGTAAAACTGCATGACCCTATATAGATATAGGAAGTTTTGTTCTCATTATTAATGGTCTAGCAATAAACTGGAGGCGCTTAATTAGTGACTCAGTCAAACCATTTTGTGTATGTACATGGGCAACAGGATGTTCAACAACTATTCCAATTGACATACAATAACCATTAAAAGCCTTATCAAGTCTAACTTTCTTAAATGTATAATCAGAAAATTATGCTCGTAGTCTAATTATCTGAGTAAGAAATCTCACAAATGCCACATTACGAGTTGATAATAAACAAACGTGTGACCATTTACTAGAGGCATCTATCAATACCATAAAATACTGAAATGGTCCAAACAATGGGTGTATAGGCCCACATATATCACCTTGGATACGTTCAAGAAATGTAGGTGATTCTGTTTTTTATTTTGGCTGGTGATGGTCTCATGATTAATTTTCCTAGAGAACAAGCCTCACATGGAATTTTACTAGTTTGAAGGATCTTCTATCCTTTTAATGTATGTCCATGTGAATTCTCAATAATTCTTCGCATCATCATTGAATCAGGATGACCTAAACGATCATGCCACAGAGTTAACTGTATCTTCTTTAACTACCATATGTGACTCTATCACATTTATATATGTATAATGCAATCCTGAGGAAAGCTTTGGTAGTTTTTCTAATATGCACTTCTTTCCTGATACATAAGTAGTAAGATATATATACTTCATATTTTCTTCAGTTGCAGACTGAGTATCATATCCATGAAGATATATATCATTAAAACTCAACAAATTTCTTTTGAATTTTGCTGAAAATAAAACATCTTTTATGAAAAACTTTGTTCCATTTGGCAATATAAAGCTGGCTTTATCAGTCCCTTCAATTAAGTCTACAGGACCTGATATTGTATTGATGGTTGCCTTTGTTAGTTTTAAATCAGAGAAGTACCTTTTATATTTGAGAATAGTGTGTGTTGTACCACTATCCGTATGCAAATATCTCCAGTTTTGGTCTTGACTTCATCATTAGAATAATCCATATCAAGCTTCATGCAAAATAAATAACTTGATGAGAATAAAATTTGAAATATATTATTATAAGTGAAATATTTCATTTAAATATAAATTTGACAATTATAAATAACAAAATATAGTAATACAGTCATATGTCTAATTATCACCAGTATCCATAGAATTATTATGGGTTGAAAGATCAGCAAAATCATCAATAAAATCTGAAGCATCAAGATGAGTTGAATCATCCATAGGGTCATCATGTTCAGTGAAATTCACTTCCTTCTCTTTTCCTTTCAAGGATACCTTGTAAAACTTATAAAGGTGCTCCAGTGTTCGACACACTCGAGACCAGTGTCCTTTGGAGCCACATTTATAACAGGAATCTTCAGGATTCTGAAGAGAACTTTCATGAACATCTTTTCCTTTATCATGTCTTTCTATATGATGCTTCTTGTGGATCACGTTATTCTATGAAGGGTTGTAAAAGCCACTTCGACCGCGTCCATGGCCACGTCCACAGCCACGGCCACAACCGCGTCCATGGCCACGACCATAATTATATTCTCGTCTATAATTTTTAGAAAATGCAACATTTGCTTCTGGAAATGCTGCTGAACCAGTAGGACGAGACTGATGATTTTTGATCAAAAGTTCATTATTTTTCTCTGCCACAAGAAGAGATGAAATTAGTTCAGAATATTTCTTAAAACCACGCAACTTATATTGTTGTTGCAGTGTTATATTAGATGCATGAAATGTGAAGTAAGTCTTCTTCAATATTTCTTCATCTGTGATATCTACCCCATAGAATTTCAATTGGGATACTATTCTGAACATTGTAGAGTTATAATTGCTAACTTTCTTAAAATCTTGGAAGCGCAAAGCATTTCATTCATCACGAGTGGCAGGGAGCACAACTTCTTTTTGATGATCAAATCTTTCTTTGAGATTTTTCCATAAGACACTTGGGTCTCTTATAGTGAGATATTCACATTTTAAACTCTCGTCAAGATGTCTGCGGATAAAGATCGTCGCCTTTGCCTTATCTTGCGATGATGTAGAATTTATTTCTTTAATAGTTTCAGTGAGACCCATTGACTCGAGATGCATCTCAATATCAATAACCTAAGACATATAATTCCTTTCTGTGATATCAAGTAGAATGTACTCAAGCTTTGCAAAGTTTGATATGGTGATAACAATAATAAAATATAAAAATAATTAGAATCACAACATTTTATTTTTCAATAAAATAGAAAAACTTACATGTCAATCATAATAGCTATAATCAAAAGAGGGAAGGTGAACATTAAAATTAAAAGGTACAAGTAAAATTCACTTGGATCCATATCTCCAAAAAAAAATGATAGAAGTATTGATGATGATGACAACAATAATAAACTTCAAAAATAGGCTAAGCATCTTGCGAAAAAATAGAACACAAAGCTTCTAGAGATGATGAAAAATTTTGAGAATGAAGAGAGATTGAGAAGTGAGTTATGTGGTTTAGAAGTGGTTTAGAATTCACCAATTTATAGGGTGAAAACTAGCCATTTTATAGCCGTTGGGTTTATAGCCGTTGGGGAAAGAGAAAAACAATTTGGATTTTATACAATTAAATATTGTAATTAAGAAAATGATAAAATAAATGCATTGTGTTACATATATTTATGAGTTATAACATAGGCACGCCACTCTACTTGGTGGGTATTTTGCAGACATAATTAATAAATAATAATTATTGAAATAAACATTGTCACACCACGCTACTCGGTAAACATTTCAGTGGATGTTTATACAGATAAAAATAAAAGAATAATAAAATATACACGCAAGCATCAAATTAGAGGTTAGTAAAGATATCATAATCATATCACTTTACTATAAATAGGTGGCAGAGCCTCCTTTCATTATAGTAGTGGCGTTATATGAACATAATTAATATAATAATTCAGTTTTCGTAATCACATCACATTTCTATAAATAGGTGATAGAGCCTCCTTTCATTATAGTAGTGGTGTTATACGAATATTATAAGTATAGTAACTTGCCAATTTTACCTTGAGATTGTAGATGTAGAGGCTGAGACTTGATAGGAATTTTCCTTGAGCAATGAAAGTAAAGGCTCGTGCCAAAATTTTACCTTAAGCTAATGGAGGCAGAGACTTGTGTGGTAGAACTTTTTTCCTGAGCTGACGGAGGTAGAGGCTGGGGACAGAGCTAGAGTGATCGTGCTGATAACGTGTTGTAAAACTCTGAGAAATATAATACCAAAATAGAGAATTCTAGAGATAGAGTAGAAATAGAAATTCTTATTGATTTCTGAAGTGTGTACATTAAAATGAATCAGGAAGGGCTTATTATAAAAAAAACTTTGGGGTACTATGTAGTCACTATGTACGCTTGCGTCATCGCTTGCCTCAGCGCTTAGTGCACGCTTGCGTCATCGCTTGCATCAGCGCATAGTAAACTCATTAATGGTGCATAGTAAAGGTAGGCAGCTGTACGCGCCGGAAAATTTGGTGGTCGGAGAAAGTGGTTTTAGCTGTAAAAGATTTTCTTGATTCAAGCGAAACGATTACAACCAAAAGAACTACTCTTCCCTCTTTTCCAGTTACAAGGGAGGGAGGATGTCTGAATCTTCCCTTTGTTTAAGGCTGGGTTCTTCGTGTGGCGATGGAGAGTGAATCTTGTTCTCCGTTGACCAGATGACCGTCCTGGACCGTCGGGGGTCTTCTCTTCGGTCGGTAGAAAGAGTAACTCAGCTCAGTCTACCAAAACTCTCAAAGAGGAGGTAGGCGAAGAGCGGCTAGTACTCAGTAAGCTCGCTGAAGAGTCTCCTCCCTCTGTCTGTTGTTGAAGTCGTGCTTCCCTCTTGATGATCCTCTTGCCTGGATTCGATCGATCTTGATGATGCCTTGACCTTCTTAATTCTCGACCTTTCCAAAGCTGACCTTTCCAAAGCTTTTATCTTATCAAAAACTCTTTTTTTTTTTTTCATAGCAAACAAGGCTATTTATAGGGGTCTCAGGGGGTGAAGGTGCCTCCTGAAAACGCTCCCGAATGAGGGGCCACTACCCGCTACATGCGCGGTGACTGGCCCCGCAATCAGGGCAGTTGCAACTGAGACGCGGGCGTTGGGCCGAACGCGCCTTGAAGTTGAGACGCGGGCGTCGAGCCAACGCGCCTTAATGCTGAGACGCGAGCTTCGGGCCTTCACGTCTGGATGCTGAGGCGCGGGCGTCGGGCCGACGCGCCTTGATGTCGAGACGCAGGCTTTGGGCCGACGCGTCTGGACGTTGAGACGCGGGTGTAGAGCCAACGCGTCTTAATGCTGAGACGCGGGCCTTGCTTCCTCGCGTCTAGAGCTTGAGACTGCTTCCTTAATGGCTGGTCTGTTAGTCATTTTTAGACAGCCTACAGAACCCCCTCCAAAGTTTCTGATATTCCGCAGTTGAATGGGACGGATTTCGGAATACTTTGGATCTCAGCCGTGATCGCGTTTATGACTGGACTGTTGATGCTTCGGGCTTGATCTTATCTGGAATTGGTCTTCGTGAGTGTACTGTTGAACTCTTTGAAGCCGTCAGAGTTGATCGTGTTGAGTGTCTAGATACACAGTCTAGACCTCCCCGATTGCTTTTAGTCTGTCACGGGTGCGCTTTTGGCCGAGAGTGGTTGGTTGTCTGTTTGCGTCAGTGTACTGTTGAACTGACTTTGCAGAAGCAGGAGACTGGACGCAGGTTCCTTTTTGAAAAAGCAGAGACTGCTTTAAAGACGCGACTTCTTAGCGAGACGCGATGTTTGGCCTGTTTGAGGGGACGCGGACTTTGGAGAGACGCATCTCTTGAAATGCAGACGCGATTTTCTGGATGCATTTATGATGATGCTGACGGGGCATGTCCACCGAAGAGCTGCGTACTTTGGGGCGCGCGCCTGTGCCATGTCATGATTACGCCGCCAGCTGGCCTGGGGAAACGGCGAGATTTCGCCTTTTGGCGCGCGGATCTCCCGGTTCATTAAATGAACTGCTCCACGTGTCAACTTCTGACTTGTGGCGGGGTCGCGACGCATGATCTTCCCTGTTCAAACAATGATTTGGCTTCACGCGTCAGGCAGCGATTCGCTGCAGCGTTTATTGGGCCAAACGCTGCGTATCTTCACGAATCTCTGTGCCTATAAAAGGCAACAGTTAGAGAGATGTATCTTCTTCTCCGAACGAACGCATTCTCTGAGAAAAAGAACTTCCTTCTCTGTTCGACTATTCATCTCCTCGCTCGGATTTCTTGATCTTCAATGGCTCCCAAGACGAAACCGACTGCATCGACCTCAAGGGCGACCGTCGCCGAGGCTGAAAGAGATGCTTCCTCTGCGCAGGAGGGTGTTTTCCGAGGTAAAAATGCACCTTCGGTGTGGGTTCCGCCATTAAAACATGTTCATAGAACCCTAAGGACCTTTAACACAAGATCGTGTTTGATTCTCGGACGCTGTCCTTGAGATGATAATCGGGGCGCGGGCCTGATGATCCGACGCTGGTGAACTCTGCACTCTGGGTCCTTCACTTAGAATATTTCTAATTGTGAAGGTCTCTGGACGCGATTTGCAGAACGCGGATTTGATCCATGCGTTCTGTGCCGCGTTTTGTGCCATCAGGCGCTGGCGTCTGAGTCCAAGCACTTTGAAATTTCACAAGTCTTGGTTTGCAGAACGCGGATTTGATCCTTGCGTTCTGTGTCTTCAACCGCCGATTTTGTAGAATCTGGCGTTTGAGTCCAAGTACTTAGAGTTTTCATAAGTCTTGGTTTGCAGAACGCAGCTTTGCAGGTCTGGACGCGGATTCGAAAAATTCCTGCGTCCAGTATCTCTTCTGCGTTTTGGTGCAAGTTCGCAGGTCTGGACGCGGATGATAACTCCTGCGTCCAATGTCTCGGCTGCGTTTTGAATTATGAACACTTAGCGTCTTCCCTTATTTTTGGCAAAGTATCTGACCAAGTGTCTTTTTCTTTTGCAGTGCCGCATGTTTCAGGTTCACTCGCCAAGATGCACCACTTTGGACGCGTGGGTGGTGCCGACCACCGTCTGACTTTTGCACTGCGAAGGACCCTACCTGTGACTGCTGACAGGTCGCCAGTTCGTAGGGAAATGATTGCCCATGTTGATGAGAGGACTTCTCGGGTGCTCATGACCGATGCAGTCTTCGCAACGGATACCCACATCAAGCTGGAGAAGCCTGCTTTCTTCTTTGGAGATCATGTCAGCGACGGTGGCAACCCAATGTATGACGGGAATTACAGGTGGCTCCGTCAGATAGGGGAGAGGAGATACTTCCTTCCAGCCATGGAGAGGATGCTCCCGTTATCTTATCTCCAACATCTGTCCGTCCTTCGGAAGATGAAGTGGGACGTGTCCCGGGATATCTCTGAGATTACCCTTGGGAATTTCAAATCTCAGAACGTATACCGTCATGATTGCCATGACCGGACGGTCCTCGGCTTGTTTCCCGGGTCACGCAAGTCTGAGCTTCCAGTCGGAGAGATCCCGCAGCTTGCCACCACCTTCCTCAACTCGTTCATAGAAGCAGAGGGTGATTATCCGGCCAAGTTCCATTTGCCAGGATGGGTCCACTCCACGGAGAATTCTTGGTGGGGCAGGATGGTGGGTTTCGCCCTCTCCGATCTTGGAGATCTGCTTGAGCACGTGGGATTATACTCAGCAGTCAGGGCCGTACAATGGGGCATCCCAATGAGCTCTCACAACTTCTTCGGGATCTTGGAGCGCTACAACCCTCAGACGGGGACATTCTTTACCCCGGTTGGAGAAATGGGCCTTGCACTGCATGAGTTGCATGAGGTCTCGGGGCTGGTGATGGGGGAGTTCCCTTATGAAGAATATGTCCCGACTGCTAGGGAGCTTGACCTTATAAAGAAGGATTCCCCTGAGGTGTACGAGACCTATTGGGAAGTGATGTGCCACTTCCATATTTGTGGTCAGGTAACCGGTTGGAGGACGCATGGAGTTAGGCATCTATCCTGGGCCAATTACTTATTCAGCAATGTCAGCAAGAAGGATCATTCGATAACTCGACTGGCTCCCTTCTCTGAACAGGGAGTTGACGACATGGTCGCACAAGCTTCTGAGGGCTTTTACACCACTGGGTCGAACGAGGACGGCTTCGAACCTGATACGCTTTTCGAAAGCTATCATCATCGGGCCCGGGCTTCTATCTCTAGTCGAGCGCTGTTGGCGGGCTTCTTGATGCTGTGGTTGAAGCGTTGCGTGGTACCTACACGGCCACATGAAGTCATTATTGCCGACGTGGTGTACCCAGCAGTGCTCCTGGCCCATGGCCGTCCTATAGCCCTTCTTCCGGCCGTGGCGGCTGGCATTCAGAGCGGGTTGCGGGCGCTAGCCAAGAGACTATGCGAGGCTCCAAGGACTGTCGACTCTCAAGGCAAGCCGTATGTTGACTCAGAGGGAAACCCGACGGCAAGGCGCCCCAACCCCCGAATGGAGTTGCCTTACACGTATCTCATGGCCTGGTACGTGATGCATTGCCCTTCTCTGATGACAACGGCGCGTGGGAGTACGAGTCCTGTCCCTTTTGTGAGGCGGCTGGAAAACTCGGATTGGAGTGACACCTATATATATTATATTCGGAGACGTCTCTCAAATGCCGCCAATTACCAGCTCAACCGCTGCTTCCCTGGGATTCCTGGTGCATCCTTTGGTGAGCAATTCACTGATTCTATAGGTCGGGATGACCTCACCCAACTGTCTGCGGGAGTCTTCCGGTGGTTGATCAATATACGACCAGGATATGTGCTGTTTCGCCAAGGGACTTCCTGCACTATTGAACCGTATATGCCAAGTCGTTTTGCCCGACAGTTTGGCTATGCTCAGCTTTATGTCGGCAATCCGAATACACAACTTGCCTTCAATGGGAATTTGTGCGAAGGTGCTCGAGCCTGGTATTATAGCGTGGCTGGGGGGACAGAGGCAACTTTCCGTTTGCCCGTCGAGGAGCCGAAGAACCTTACCAGCTTCACTTTCTGCACCTGGTATTCTCGGGTAAACCAGTCACCGGATTTTGCCCCCGGGTATACGGGTATTGAGGGCATTAATGCCTATCTCAAAACACAGTCGGAGTCTGGCAAATGCTCGCACATGATCACCCAGTATTTAAAGGTCCAGAAAGAGCTGGAGAGAGCATCTCAGAGAGAAGCTGAGGGAGGCTCAAGAGAGGAGCTCCGAGTAACCCGGAGTAGAACCAAGCTAGGGCCACAGGAGGGGCCTTCTACCGCCAAGGCTCAAGAATTGGTGAGTAAGCGTCGTCGGGGTCCCACTTCAACTGCTGGTCCTGTTTCGAAGAGGGCTCGGAGGGATTTAGCAATAGAAGTCTCTCCCTCAGAAGGCATTTCTGCTGGAGTTGAGGACTGTCCTGAAGACCTCTTTATCATGGTTGAGGAACCGCCAGAGGATAAAAATCTCCCCGGTTTAATCCGTGCTCCTAGGTCGCACAGAGGGACCTGTAAGATTGCGGAAGAGGGGGAATTGGTTGACAAACCCACTATAGCTGACGAGGAAGAACAGCTCGTGGGAGGGAATGTCCAGATTCCAGGGTTCTCAGCTCGGTCCGAGCCTTCTTCTGCTCGTGAAGGGAGAGACAAGGTACAGCGGTCAGGGCCTCCTAGTGTCTTCATTTCCAGCGCTCGGATAATCGACCCTAGTCCTACCACTGGGGTGATTGGTGGCAAGGCCCGGTCACCGAGGACCTTTGCGTTGAACTGTCGTCTTCCGCGTCTGATACGGAAAGCGACTTTGAAGATAAAGTCGACTACGGCCATGAACCCGCTTTTCCTGACCCGAGTAAGTTCTCACACATCTCGGAGGAGAAACAACATGAGGGTGAGCCCTCGATGGCGCCATCGTCACTGGCGACAATTGCTCCCACTGAAGGTATTCTTTTCTCCTTCTGTTTAATTCTCTCTTTTCATGTTGAAGAGGATGTTCTAACATTCTTCTTTTGTACTGCAGGGTCAGCTGGAGGTACCGGGGCTCAGCCCGAGGGAGTTGAGGCTTCGGTTGCCGAGACAACCTCAGTGGGGGCAGCTGTTGAAGTTGGGGAGCCTTCCCCTTTGCCAGGGGGGAAACAACCATTGAGGCTGAGGAGGCTCTCACTCCGCCGGTGGAGAAGGCTACTGCTGAAGCTGGGGAGACTCCCATTCTACAGGACTCGACGCCTCTGGACCTCGAACCTAGTAAGGCAGCTCTGACTGAGGGCGCTCAGGTGGGGAGTCCGACGATCGGCACCCTTCCAGAAGGCCACACAGCTCAATCCTCGGTGGAAGTTTCTGAAGAGGTTGTGCTTACAACTCCTTCCTTGGTCGTGGAAGCTCCTGCAGAGGCAGCGCTCCAGGAAGCGCCAGTGGGTAGTCTTGCTCTTGCTACATCGACGGCCGGCACGGCTCTTGTGCGAGAAGACCCGCCCTATATCCCTCATCCCGTGACAGAAAAAGGGTCGGGAAGCTTCTTAGGTGGTGAAGACATGGGGGAGCTGGCACGTCAGATGGTGCAACAATTCTTCACCTCGATGGGATCATGTATTGATCTCATCTTCCATGGACACAGCACCTTCCAGTTCGCCCAGAGGCTTCTTGAAAATATGGCCATGAGCGTCGAATTGGCGGGAGGCCCTTCACTTGCCAGGGCATGCCTGCGGGTGGTAGAGCAACTTGGAGATAACCTGCGGGAGCTGGAATCTTTGGAAGATGCTGGCTCTTTTGATGAAGCCCAGGCCACCTTGACTAGGCTCCTAGCTGATCAGGAACGGGAGCGACAGGAGGCGGAGGCACAGATCGCTGCCGAGGTCCGTGACCTTGAATATTCCAAGGCTGAATTTCAAAAATTAGCCGGAGATTCGAGGGAATCTGAGCTCAGTGTGCAGAGCACGGAGCAAGTCATCCTCAGAACTCGGGACATTATCGCCAAGGCGGAAGCTGTTCTTGCGCTAAATGAGGAGAAACTTGTTTCCCTCAAAAAGGAGCTTGAGGAGCAACGGGCTGCTACGGCGCGTGCTGAAGAGAGTCTATCCCTACAATCTTCTAGGGTGGAATCTCTGCGGATGCAGCTGGCTGCCAGAAATTTCTTATCTGAGGCGGAGCTGCGGGACCGGGCTATCATGGAGGCTGAGAGGACGCGCCAGCATGAGATTCACCGCCTTAGGGAACAAATCCGTTCCTTGGCGAACCAGGACATTTAGCCTTCTTTTCTTCTTTTTTTTTTTGTAAAGAAAAGGGACACTCTATTTATTAAGAGTGTTTGTATCCACTTCTTGATATAATAGAAGTTTTCTTTAGAGCTTTTGTCCCAATTTCTTTGTCCTGTTGTGGATGAGTCCAACTCTTGATCACTAGTCGTGATTACTGAACTTAGGTAGGACTAAGTTCTTTTAATGAGACGCGGTCTAGGCGAGACGCGGCATTAATCCCGTAGAATGAGACGTGGCATCAATCTATGGGGACTTAGATTTCACCAAGTCTTTTTGACGAGACGCAGCGGCGATCACAGAGTGAGACGCGGTCGTCAGTCTACCGGAACTTAGATTTTACTAAGTCCTTTTACTGAGACGCAGCGTCAATCATAAAGTGAGACGCGGTCATCATTTCATAAGAACTTAGATTCTACTAAGTCCTTTTGATGAGACGCGGCGTCAATCACAAATCGGAACGCGGTCTCCTTGATGAGATGCGGCGTCAATCAAAAGATGAGACGCGACATTGATCCGTAAAGTAAGACGTGGCTGTCAGTCCCTGGGGTGAGACGCAGCGTCAATCACAAGGTGAGACGCAGCTCTGAATAACGCAAATCTGTCTTGCGCGGATCGGGCAGACGCAAGAGATGCAGCCTTGTCTGCTGAAGGGACGCGGCTTTCCCATCTGCGTCTAATGTGATCTGACTCAAAAGATTTTAGGAGATCTTTGCTCGTCAGGTCTCCACTGTCGATTGGGATTCCGAGTCATCCGTTGATTCCCAAAGCAGGTATCCACGCGTCAACTCCTCATTGGACTCAGGAGTTACTGCCCTTAAATGCAAAACCGACGCGGGCGGTTGAAAACCGGTGCTTGCGACGGTTTCCAAAGCGGCGTTCCACGCGTCAATCCTCCACTGGGCTTTGACAATCGTGCGTGACGGTTCCAATTAACGCCCCATTAATGGCAGTTATTAGGGCCTGCCTATAAATAGGGTGCGCTCCCCTTCTATGATCCAAGCTTGGATTATTTCTCTTTGGATTGCTCTGAGAAGTCCCACCTTCTTCAGAAAAGAGTTTCTTGATAGGGACTCCGTCTCCATGGACGAAGGTAATTCCGAGGATGAAGATGACCCAGAGCTCTCACGCTTCGGTTTGGTCTCTTCAAGAAGAACCCCCTCTCGGATCATCTTGGACGCCTGCGTTTGGGTGCAGAGAGGCCAACTCTGGCCAGAGGTCTCTGCTGGTATGCCCCCCGATGATGTGTATAGCCTGAACTTCGGCATGATCATCTGAATGAAGTCCCGGTGCATTCCTCCTCTGGAATTTGTGCCAGTGACTTGACTTCTCTGAATGCAGGCGCTTGACGCTGGCTTTGCCCATTGCGTTTTACTGCCTTGGCGCGTTTCAGACCTGAATCTTGCAACTCCTGTTCACCCAACAGAGAGATGGCAATTTTTGGCGTTCTGAAATTCTTTGCGTCTGGTGCATTAGGCGCGGGTACAAACTGAGGCCGCGTTTGAATCCTATGCGTGGCGCAGTTTGACTTGCGTCTGTTTGACTGTGCGGGTCATTCCCGCGTCTGAAGTCTTGAATGGCTGCCGCGTTCTGTTACTCAGTTTCCTTTATAAAAATGTACTGAGTTCCAGATTTTCTGACTCTCGCTTATTCTTTGCAGGTAGGCTTGCTTGTCCTTTTTCAGGTTTGCTGGGCCCCAGAAAGAATATACCGGCTGGCGAACTTGCTCCACGTTCGTTTGTGAGAGATTAAATTATGGTCCTCGTCGTTTGTGAGAGATTAAATTATATCTCTGACGAGGACCCAACCCTCGCCAAGGTCTCTTCAGATCTGGTGCAAGAGACGGATAGGCTGAGTATCGGCGAGGGTGGTCCGACGGTTACGGTGGCGGAAAGATCCTCTTCCTCTCCCTACTCTAGAAGTGACATCAAGGACATTCCGTTGGATGGCCTGCTGGGGAAAGGGATGGTGATGAATGCAGGACTTTCTGCTGCCGCTGGACCTAGTGGAGGGTAGCATCCTTTGTGATGACTCCTAAACTTCCTCTCTCACCCCAGGAGTGACCCCATGTTCGTTGGATGGTCTGCTAGGGAAAGAGACGCGCCTGAACGAAGGGTTGCAGGACCTTCTGTTGCCACCGGACCTCAAGAACACCATTGCTCTTAGCTTAATCAGCTAGGGCGCTTTCGACTTTTGCGTCATTGCCATGGCGCAATCGGTTCCAATTGTGCACCTGGGATCAGATGCGGTTTCAAGGAGTGAGTACGGCCTCTGAGAGAGAGAGGGACTTCTTTGTACTCCTTAATTGTAACACTCAATCTTATTGTATAAGAGAGCATTTTGTATCACTTTTATATGCTTGAATATCAATAAAAGTGACACTTTTCTTTTTGCCTCTTTCTGTTGTCTTGAATGTTTTGTTTTAGAAGCAAAAGAATGATCTTGGTGGACCTGCCACTTTATAAAAGAAAGTGACAAGTGAAGTGCGTACCCCCAGAGAAGGTGAACTTTTATCAAGGATTTGGGATTAACTTGATTTAAGATCAGCTGGGGATTTTGATGGAAGCATTGTTTATTGGTGTAATGTTAACCAACACTGCCTCCAAAATGAATTTGATACTCGGTTGGGGAGAATATCAAATGAAACTAGACTCGTGGGGAATCTAGTAAGATCTTTACCGTTAGAGGTGTGATATTAACTTAACGGTTTAGAAGTAGTCTTGTCAGAAGTGTAATGTTAACTTGACAAGGATGTGAGTTAGAGGTGTGATATTAACCTAACTCATCAGCATCTCAGTTTTATTTGGGAAAACTGAGGGTGTCACTGTCATAGGTGTGATGTTTAACTTAACAGTGATAGTAATGCTAGAGGTGTAATGTTGAACTTGGCATTAGTCGTCTCGGCTTAAAGAAGTCGAGGAAAGGTCATAGCCATAGGTGTATTGTTGAACTTAGCAATGACTCGGATGCTAGAAGTGTAGTGTTAACTTGGCATCGTCCATTTCAGCTTCGATATGGAAGTCTGAAGAAAGGTGACTGTCAGAGGTGTGATATTAACTTGACAGGCACTCGAGGTACCGCTTAGAGGTGTAATGTTAACTTTAAACAGTAGTTTTGTCAGAGGTGTGATATTAACTTGACAAGAATTTGCTTGCGATAGGAGCAATTTGAGGACCTGTCATTCTATTGATGAGAATTGACAAGTGGAATTTGAAGTGCCAGAGGTATAGTGTTAACTTGGCAAATTTGAGAGTTTGTTACTCTATGCAGAGTTAACAAGCAAGGTTTATACTCGACAAAGAGTATTCATTACCAGAGGTATAGTGTTAACATAGTAATGATTGCATTTTGTGGTCCTACCATTCTATGGATGAGAATTGGTAAGGGATTTTTGGAGGGAAGAGTGGAATCAAGTCCACTTAGGATTTTTAGCAAACCCTCAGCTATCAACGGATTTGAGATGCCTTTACCAACTACCGTTTGAGTTGGGCTAGCCATGCTATTCCCCTCAGCATGATGAGTTGTCGAAGACTTATGTTGGACTTAAAAGCCAACATTTTCCTCTATCCTTAGCCGTCGGAGGCGTCGGATCAAATGGGAACGTGTCCCTTAGGATTTTTAGCAAATCCTCAGCTGTCAACGGGTTTGTCATGCCTTTACCAACTACCGTTTGAGTTGGGCTAGCCATGCTATTCCCCTCAGCATGATGAGTTGTCGAAGACTTATGTTGGACTTAAAAGCCAACATTTTCCTCTATCTTTAGCCGTCGGAGGCGTTGGATGTTTCCGATCAGAGGTGTATTTTTAACTTGATCGGTGGAAGGATGCCATCTAGGGATAGTATTTCTTCAGGAATTTGCCATTGATTGGCATCATGAGTGTATCGCCATTTGAGGTTATGAGGCGATACGATCCATTTGAGTAGACTGACTCTACTACAAACGGTCCTTCCCATTTGGGTTGGAATTTTCCTTTCGTCTTGTGCGTCATGACCATGGGTCTTCGGACGGCTAAGACGAGGTCGCCTTTCTTGAAAGTTCGGGATTTGACTTTCTTGTTGAAGGCTCTGGTGATACGAGCTTGGTAAAGCTCGATTTGTTGTTGGGCCTGCAGACGCTTGTCGTCCAAGGCTTCCAATTCTTGGAGTCGCTGTCGATGCTTCTCCTCTGTTGTCATTTCCGCTGTCAAGGCGACGCGAAGAGATGGAATTTGGATTTCCAGTGGAAGGACGGCTTCGCATCCGTACACCAAGGAAAATGGCGTGGCTTTAGTTGGGGTTCGCACAGTCGTGCGATAGGCCCATAAGCATTCGCCTAACTTATCGTCCCAGTCTCGTTGACTTTTCGAGACGAATTTCTTGAGAAGCTTGCCAATAGTCTTATTGAAAGCTTCTGCGAGGCCGTTAGCGGGCGGATAGTATGCCGTTGATGACACACTCTGGATTCTGAACTTGGCGCAGAATCTCTGAAAAGCCTGGCTGATGAACTGGGGTCCATTGTCATGGACAATCCGCCGAGGCACACCGAACCGGTAAATAACGTGATGTTTCACGAACTTGATCACGTTAGAAGATTTCACCTCTTTCAAAGGGATAGCTTCGGCCCACTTTGAGAAGTAATCGGTTATCGCTAGGATGAACCGATGTCCCTTTGATGATGGTGGGCTGATAGGACCAACCACGTCCATCCCCCACATTTCGAACGGCCAGGTAGAGGTCGTAGAGTGGAGGTATCCTGGTGCTTGATGGATGAAATCGCCATGTATTTGACAGGCGTGACATCTTTTGGCATAGGCAACAGCATCGGCAACCATCTTGGGCCAGTAGTAACCCAATCTTTGGAGTCGGTTTGCCAGCTTCGGGCCAGGTTGATGAGCTCCACACGTACCATCGTGGGCTTCTTTCAACACTTCGTGGGCTTCTTTTGATGAGAGGCACCGGAGCAGGATCCCGTCATGCGATCTACGATACAATGTTCGCGAAATCGCATTGTAGTAGAATTTGGAGGCTTTCCTTCGGATGGCAGCCGCCTCCCTGGTGTCTTCGGGCAAGATGCCGTACAAGACAAAATCAATGTAGGGGAATCGCCAGTCTTTAAGCTCTGGATCGGTTGACACTTCAAGTGTTTCCTTACCGCGACGATCTCCCGTTGACCTCTGGTAGTCTCCGAGGGGACTTTTTGGGCAGTATAGGTCGTGGCTATAGACGAATACCTTCTCCATTGCTCCGGCTGGAAGAGCTAAGGAGGCAGCAAGGGATGCAAGTGCATCTGCATGCGCATTTTGCTTGCGCGGTACATGGTCGATGTAGAAGTTTGAAAACCTCTCGGCCATGTGGATTGTCGCGTTGTAGTAGGGTACTAGATCTTCATGCCTGACCTCATACTCTCCGCGAACTTGGCTGACGATGAGTTTAGAATCACCGTATGCCTCGAGATTTTTAACGCCAATCTCATCGGCGAATTGCATCCCAATCAAAAGAGCGTTGTATTCCGCCACATTGTTGGAGCAGGGCTCGGTTAACGAGATAGCTCGGGGAATCACGTAATTTTGTGGGGAGACGAGTACCACTCCTACCCCCGCTACTGTGTGTCCCTTCGGGCTTGCCCTTGATGCACCGTCGAAGAAAAGTTGCCATACTTGACTTTCGAACGATGTCTGAGCTAGGCAGACTTCGGCGACCTCATCTGGGAGATCCTCGTAGAGTTTGGCTGCCCTGGGATCTGGGTGTTCAGCTAAGAAGTCCGCCACCGCTTGTCCCTTAATAGCCTTTTGTGGCAGAAAATGCATCTCATATTGTGATAGCAATATGGCCCATTTTGCCAGCAGGCCATTTAGTGAAGAAGGCTTTGTCATAAGTAACCTCAGGGGGTTGACTTTGGATATGACATTTATGGTTTGGCCCACCAGATAGTGTCGCATTTTCTGAATGGCGAACACCAGTGCCAAACATTCCTTCTCGATCGGGTTATACCGATGTTCGGCTCCGATCATCGTTCTACTTAGGTAGTAGATTGCTTGTTCTCGCCCCTGGTCATCATTCTGAGCTAGTAGAGCTCCCAAAGAATGATCCATTGATCGGACGTACACCAGGAAAGGCTTTCCGGATACCGGAGCTGCCAGGACTGGTGGTTGGGTGAGGTAGTGCTTGATCTCCTCAAATGCTTGCTGGCAAGCGTCGTCCCAAATGAACGAAACGCCCTTCTTCATCAGCTTAGCGAAGGGTTGGCATCTCCCGGAGAGATTTGAAATGAATCTGCGGATGTATGCCAATCGTCCTCGTAATCCTCTGAGCTCCTTGAGGCTTCTGGGGGGTTGCATCTCTTGGATAGCACGGACTTTCTCCGGATCCTAATGGATTCCTGTGGAAGTCACAACAAACCCTAGGAATTTGCCACTGGCTACCCCCAGGAAGGACTTGGTGGGGTTCATCTTCAATTGATGAGCCCGCATGATGTCGAAGACCACCCTCAGGTCTGCTATGTGATCACCTTTAGTGCGGCTTTTCACCGCGATGTCGTCGACATAACATTCCACCGTTTTGCGTATCTGCCGATGGAAAATGGCATTCATGGCCCTTTGGTAGGTTGCCCCCGCATTTTTCAGACCGAAGGGCATGACGGTGTAGCAATATACCCCTAGAGGTGTCCTGAAGGAGGTGTGCTTTTCGTCATCGGGATACATCTTGATTTGATTATATCCTGAGAACCCGTCCATAAAGGGCATTCGCTCGAATCCACAAGTATTGTCAATCATGACATCTGTGATTGGCAATGGGAATTCGTCTTTGGGGCAGGCCTCGTTTAGATCACGGAAGTCGATGCAGATCCGGATCTTCCCGTTCTTCTTGGCGACGGGGACGATGTTGGCTACCCAGTCGGGATGTTGTTCTTCCCGGATGAAGCCGGAATCGATGAGCTTCCTGACTTCTGATTGGATTGCCTCCATTATTTCGGGACGGAACCGTCGCTGCTGTTGTTTAACAGGCTTCATGTCCGGATTGATGTTGAGGCGATGCATAGCCACTTGAGGATCAAGTCCAGGCATGTCCTCATAATTTCAGGCGAAGACATCTATATACTCTTGTACAAGAGATATTAAATCCTTCTTCTCCGAAGGTGACAGGCCGTCACTTATGAAGATGGGTTTAGGATTGGCTTCATCTCCTAGGTTGACTTGAACAACCTTGTCTTCTGTGGGTGGCTCACGCTGTTCAAAGCGGATGTCCCAAAGAGCATTCAAATGTCTGATCCAAGGGTCTGTATCAGATTGGATCATTTCTTCATCTTCATCCTCCATATGGCTTGTCGAAACCATGTTTACTGAAAGCCCTTTGAAGATGTTGCCGACACTGACATCTGATTCCCACGACGACGTGTCTGATGAGCAGTCATGACTTGACAGTCTCTCCGAATCAGAGGCTGATGGCACTGGAGTTGATATATAGCCCAACCCCCGGCGCGTCTGATGATAGTAATCAGGGTTTTTTCCTTTCGGTACAAAGGATCGAAGCAGTGTTCTTCTTCCTTTTCCGAAGTTCAATCCTGGCCTGTTGGTTAGATCATACCCCATGCGCTTCATCATCTTGAGCGTTTTCGGTTCATAATGATCGAACTGAGGGGATTCATCCTCACCTTCCGATTCTTCGTGGGGCAGTGGTTCAGACGCGATTCGCCCAAAAAGTATTGGTCTTTGGCCTTTTCGTCTGGCTGGAACCATGAATACAGACTCTTGCGCGTCACCATTATCTTGGTATGTCCCGAAGGATGATTTCACGGTACATGCAAAGATGTCAAAGCATCTATTGCCGACCAGAGGTCATCGTCCACGTCGGTAGTGGTATCCGACGGTATTGAATCGGAAACATACACGGGAAAATATGCAAAATCTAAATCTTCATTAATGTACCAACCACCCGCATCGTCGGTGGCGTTATCAACATCGAGCTTATTAGTGTTCTTTACAATGGGCTCCAACTCCCACAGGCACTCTTCTTTCTCAAGCTCAATGTCAGCTTCATTACCAGAGTCTGGCTCCTCTGGTTGTGGGGTTTCATTAGTCTCCTCCGGATCCTGATATAAGAGGGAGTCCGTGAAATAATTTTCAACCCCTTTAAACGGATGCCTTTCGGCAATCAACGTTCGGACCTGTCCACTCTCGTCAATGTATTTCATGACTTGGTGGAGAGTAGAGGGAACGATGGAATTGCGGTGAATCCATGGTCGTCCCAGCAACAGGTTGTAGGAAGTGTCCGCGTCAATGACGTAACACGTCACTTCCGACTTGAGGCTCCCGATCTGGCATTTGAGCTTGATCTTCCCCATGGGCGGGAGCTGTTGGCATTGAACCCGTAAATAGTCGTCTGGGTAGGGCTCAGACGATGGGTAGGAATGCCTAGAAACTGCATAACCCGGCGAGGTATGATGCTTAGCGCAGACCCTGGGTCTACCTGGATGCGGTTCACCTCGGATGACCCAATATACCCTGTGAAGTATAGGGGTCGGTCATGCTTCCCTTTAACCTGCATGTCGTCTGTTGTGAAGGTGATGCAGGGAGCATTTGGGGAGGCGTGGAGGCAATCCTCTACATCTTCCTCCCTTGGCACACGAGTCATGAAGACCTCAGCGTTTGCCAAAGCTTCTTGTAGAGCCTCTCTGGTTGACTTTGATAGCCTCAGGAGTTCATACAAGGTGATGCGTGCCGGGATGTTGGCTAGTTGAGCCAAGACGTCGAAGCGGTAAGGTGTCGAGGATCCTTCCGTTACACCTTTCGCAAGAACTCGAGAAAACCGAGTTTCTTTCTGTTTCTCCCCAGGCTGTTTAGAGGAGGGCTTGGCTGGTTCCACGGCTGGTTGCGGAGAAGCCGCTGCTGTCTCGCCGTACTGCTTCAAGTATGCCTGTCCTGAACGGGTCCCCGCCGTAGGTTGGCTGGGCTCTGCGGCCAGGACTATTGTTTCCTCTTCTGAGTCAGTCAGCGAGGGAACATCAGTGTCCGCTTCTCGAGAGCAGGCGCATATCACATGGCAGGATGAAGCCTTCCCTTTGCCTTTGGACTTCCTGTTGGTCACAGTCGTCCATTGTTGCTCGTCGACGAGGTCGGGGTGGACCCACATGATTTCCCCTCGAGGTGTAGGGATGGGTACCAAGCCTTTCTCCCGCTGCTGATGAGGGTCTGTGTTGACCACCCTCAGTTCTCCTTTCGGGACAGAGATCACCCCCACGGGTGTCGGGGGTCGTGTCCCAAACTGGAGAATCGACGTCATGTTGGCCGTCATCTTCTTCTGCTCCGGTCGGAGTTTTAGTACCTCCGCGTCAATCAGAGCTTGAAGGATGTCCTTAAAGACGTAGCAGCTTTTGGTAGGATGTCCGAGCATCCTGTGGTATAAGCAGTAGGTGGGATTGTCGGTCTTGCCGACTTCCTCCGGGCGCCTAATTTCAGGGAGCTTCAGTCGATTGCTCTTGTTGAGTAGCTTGAAGAGCGAATCGACGTGTTCCTCCTTGAAGGAATACTGCTTGTTGGGGCGTGGCTGGCTTGAAGAGCCACTTGCCCTGCCTGTTTGAGGTTTGGTGGGAGATTTGGTCTCCGTCGCCAAATTATCCTTCCGCTTCGTCTGGAGGGAGGTGTCTGGTGCACGCCTTGTCGACCTCTCTGGCCTGGGCTTGCCTTCTTCCGCTCTGACGCGGGCGACAATCTCCTCAGCCTGTTCACCTTGCTGGACTAATTGTTTCCAGGTGCGGCTTTCAGCAACTCCTATTTGAGCAAGGAGTGAGGTTTGGAGATTATGGCGACATGTTTCCACCAGGGTGGCCTGGGTCATGCCGCTTGGACATCGGAGTGCCATGTTCCGAAATCTTTCTACGAAAGACTTGACGGACTCTCCCTTTCGCTGTTTTGTAGCTAAAAGGGTAGGCATTGTGACTTCGGAGTCGTCTTCGAAGAAGCGTGTCAAGAACAGCTTCTCTAGATCCCCCCAGTTCTTGATAGAACCCTCCGGGAGCTTCATAAACCATTCAAAGGCCAACCCTTTCAGGGTGCCGATGAACAGTCGCGCCAGGATGGCGTCATTATCTACCACGTTCCCGGTCTGGGATTTGAAGTAGTAGATATGCTGGTTGGGTGACCCCTTCCCGTCGAATGCTTGGAGGGTTGGAGCCTTGAACTTAGGAGGGTATGGAACTAAGTCCCACTCAGCTGGATAGGGCCGGACCACTCCTGCTTCTTGGAGGTCCTTACGATTGGCAAGGGCCTCGAGGCGTCGTTCCAATTGACTCACCCTCTTAGCATGAGTCTTCTCCTGGTCTTGGTCGCTTCTTGCCTGCGACGAGGGCTTGGACACATCCGAGGTAGATCGTCGTGTCTCGTCAGAAGATTCGGAGGGTGGGCTTCCTCCCTTTCTCCCTTTCCCCTTCGGTCGTCTAGGAGGAGATCTCGCTCTTTCTTCAAGCAATTTCTCAAGCATATGCTTAAGGGAGTCAATGGATCTCTGTTGAGAGGCGATTATATCCATCTGGTGCTTCTGCGTCTGTTCTAAACGCCTGGCCGTCTCCTCAGGAGTGTCTGCCATGTAGGCGGAAGCCTCCTTCTCGACGGAAGAGTTTGAAGCCTGCGACTCCACTATAGCGGAGTGAGAACCACCCATTCTAATGCCGCGGGCTAAGGCATTATAGTCAATTGGGGGAATGGCCCCTGTCCGGGTGCGAGTGTGTTGATACACCCCCTCTGGCTCAGAGTCAGATTCCTCTGAGTTGTCCATTAGTTGTTTTCCCTTGCTTCTGCTAGTCATGTTTGCAGTAAGCTCCGGGTATTCAACATCTGAGAAGGTTCTCCTCCTGTGGGAGCGTCTTCTTTTGGCTGACGGGGGAATCAGGGTCAGCTGTCTAATTAAAGACAGCTGGTGCACGCCTGACTCGCAATGGCATCCAGAGAGCATCTGGATGAGCTGTTGACAGCAGCATGGAGAAGTGGTCTGATTGGCACTCCTTTTCCTTGTCAAATAATCCCTCAAATCTGTGGGAGGGGGATTAAAGAGACTGGTCTCGCAACGTCGACGACGGGAGACAGTCATGTGCTGTTCAGCCTGGACACAGGTTTCAGAAACGCGGCTGTTGCGTCGCGGCTGCGTCACGCGCGTCTGGCGTCTCTGTTGATATGAGACGCGACTTTCGCGTTGCTGTCTGCTGCGTTGGAGCAGAGAGACTTGGGAGAGAGTGGGCTGCTGGGCCCCACGCCTATGGGCGCGTGCTTCCTGCGTTTGACAAGACGCAGAAGCTTCGCTTTGGCGTTTGGCAAGTTGGTCTTCAGAAGGCTCAACTTGGGGAGTCTCGCGTTTGGGTTGCCAAACACGGACCTCTCGCACTGGACGAGGTGCGGGCAAGGCATCGGATCGTGCGCTGCGTCCAACCCCAGTCAGAAAACCAACGGTTCCGACCGAGTGTTGACGCGCGCGTCTTCTCTGTCGACGCTCGGCATTCCGATTGCGCCGTGGAGGAAGAGAGAAGCCAACAACTTCCTGGTTTGTAGAACCAGGGGTGTTTGCCACGCGGGTCTCCTGAGAGACGCTGACGCGGGCGTTCTGTGCGACACGGTCGATCGCACCAGTAGATGTGCCGGGGACCACGCGAGCCTTCAGAGAGGCGTTGGCGCGTGTGCTCTGCGCGACGCGGTTGATCGCAGTAGAGGTGTCTGAGGTTACGCGGGCCTTCTGGGAGGCGTCGGCGCGTGAACCAACCTTGGCACAGTGGGCAGCAGGAGCACCCGACAGAGCCTCAGATTGGGCTTCAGGGGGCTGTCCACTTGAGACCCTGCGGCAGACGCGGGTCTTTGGGCTCTTGGAGCCAGAAGAGAGGAACTCTTCATACTTCGCCTGGTCGAACTCGACGACGAGGGATTCGACCATTTTCCCTTACGGAGAACGTCATCTTGCACCACGGTGCGCTCGTCAGTAACGAAGGTAGTCCCCAGCGGAGTCGCCATCTCTTGTACGCGCCGGAAAATTTGGTGGTCGGAGAAAGTGGTTTTAGCTGTAAAAGATTTCCTTGATTCAAGCGAAACGATTACAACCAAAAGAACTACTCTTCCCTCTTTTCCAGTTACAAGGGAGGGAGGATGTCTGAATCTTCCCTTTGTTTAAGGCTGGGTTCTTCGTGTGGCGATGGAGAGTGAATCTTGTTCTCCGTTGACCAGATGACCGTCCTGGACCGTCGGGGGTCTTCTCTTCGGTCGGTAGAAAGAGTAACTCAGCTCAGTCTACCAAAACTCTCAAAGAGGAGGTAGGCGAAGAGCGGCTAGTACTCAGTAAGCTCGCTGAAGAGTCTCCTCCCTCTGTCTGTTGTTGAAGTCGTGCTTCCCTCTTGATGATCCTCTTGCCTGGATTCGATCGATCTTGATGATGCCTTGACCTTCTTAATTCTCGACCTTTCCAAAGCTGACCTTTCCAAAGCTTTTATCTTATCAAAAACTCTCTTTTTTTTTTCATAGCAAACAAGGCTATTTATAGGGGTCTCAGGGGGTGAAGGTGCCTCCTGAAAACGCTCCCGAATGAGGGGCCACTACCCGCTACATGCGCGGTGACTGGCCCCGCAATCAGGGCAGTTGCAACTGAGACGCGGGCGTTGGGCCGAACGCGCCTTGAAGTTGAGACGCGGGCGTCGAGCCAACGCGCCTTAATGCTGAGACGCGAGCTTCGGGCCTTCACGTCTGGATGCTGAGGCGCGGGCGTCGGGCCGACGCGCCTTGATGTCGAGACGCAGGCTTTGGGCCGACGCGTCTGGACGTTGAGACGCGGGTGTAGAGCCAACGCGTCTTAATGCTGAGACGCGGGCCTTGCTTCCTCGCGTCTAGAGCTTGAGACTGCTTCCTTAATGGCTGGTCTGTTAGTCATTTTTAGACAGCCTACAGCAGCCACGTTTCATAACAACAGCCACTTTCTTTGCTTCATAATTTAAAAAAAAAGCCTAACGTCATAATTTGATTCGGTATAGCCTCACTCACATGAGCATACTGATTCCTCCCAACCACCACTTGTTTATATATTTTTATTTCTTATTTTACCTTTCTTCATTGGCTCTGACATTGCTCTCCTCTCATCCTTGACCCCCATGCAGAGTAATTCGCGAATCGACCTGCGTGATCAGTTCGCCATGGGTTTGGAAGGGGGCGGAGCCTCTGAAATTTTTTTGGATCGATCTTTTTACAGATCTCGCTTTGTTCCTGCTCACAATGAGTTTTTATATGTTTAGATCCGAAAAGCATTAAGGATCATTTGATGTCAGTGGACGGAAGAGTCTGATGATGATGATGCTGGTATGAGGATTGTGACTCATAATTGTAATCTCTGTGAGGACTGACTCAGAAATAGGGCATTTTGTGAGGTCACGATCATGGCCCCTGTCCTTATAAAGACTCAAATATAGGACATTTTTTTGAAATACTATGATCATGGTCTCAATCATAATAAAGAAGAATGCGATTATGGTCGTAATCCTATAAAGGCTCAGAAACATGATATTTTTTGTTAGGACTGCAATTATGGTCGTAGTTTTCATAAATAGTACATTTTATGATGACTGCGATTATGATCGCAATCCTCAGAAATATGGCTGCAATCATTTTGTGAGGACTGTGATCAAGTCACAGTCCTCATAAATAAGACATATTTTGTGAGGACTACGATTAGTGACAGTCCTCTATACTGTGAACATTTGTGAGCATAGAATCATAGTCCCAATCCTTAAAAAATTGGACATTTTCTAAACGGTCCGCTTTTTTGAAGTGATTACATAGAGGCATTTTCGTCTTTTGCCACTGATAAGCGCTTCAGCGCTTGACACGTAGGGCACATGCTTACTTTAAAAAAGGAGCTGGCGGAAGCGAAGAAAATTATAAAGTTGAGTTTTTTTCCTAATTACGATTTGACATAAGGGTTGTAGCGAAATGCCTCTTTAAAAATATTATATTTCAAGAATTATTTAATATTTAATTATTTTTGTTAGTTTATTATTATTATTTTAATGATATAATATTTTTATTATTAGTTTAATATTTTAATATTATATTATTTTTACTTAGTAGTTTAAATTTTTTTACTATTTAATAATTAGTTGAAAAATTTATTATACATTTTATTTTTTAATAGAAAATTTAATATAATAATATTGGTATTATTTAAGTTATCAAACAATTAATTTTGTACACTTCCACATTACCAACCAAACACCGTAAAACACAGTATACTTTTTCACTTACACTTTTACATTACAGCCAAACATCGTAAAAATTGCTTGCACAAATATCAATTTCTCATTTACACTTTCGCATTTTTCATCCCTATTTCCCGTTTGCACCTGTTTCTCCCACTTGAAGCAGGCTAAACAGGCTCACTGAAATTTAATTGCAAATGAAACTTACTTACAACAAAATTAACTGCAATTGTACCTTTTTAGCAATTATTTTTGCTGTTACAACAGACCAAACAACTGCAACGCAATCTCTACAGTTGCAAATGGTAGGTCCGATTGCATAAAAAGAAAAAGAAAAAGAAAAAGAAAAAGAAAAAGAAAAACTAGAACTGTTTCCAGACAAGCGATCCCCTCTCCCAATCCATATTCATAATGAGTGGAGTGCTAAAAACCTCTCCCTTGGACAACTAATCTTCATGAACGAGTACAATTCAAACTATCAAACATTGAGTAGCCCATCGTGCATCTCATATATATTCCCTGATGACAGTTCTTTTTGGCAATCCTCAATCGCAAGATGCTGACCAATTCAAGAAATTGAACCTCATTACATTATGCACCAACACTCGTAGATAGAAACCTATACTTATCTTGATTGCTATTCTTAAGGAATTTTCATCATCTCTTCATAGCCTTTTTCCTAATCAAGAGTCAATGAAAATGTAGAAAGGTTATCTATAGAAAAGATGAGACCATGCAGTATATTTCACCAGGAGCCAAGGGGGGGCAAAAGGGCCATCAGTCAACACAACCGTTCTTGTTCTCTGGTTTAATCACAAGAAATCAAGAGTGAATGTGAGAAGAATCTAAGACTCTTTTTTTTTTTTAATTCATGTTTTCAAAATAAAAATGCGCGAACTAGTCGGAATACAGTATTTGACCTTGTATTCTTTGTGACTTCACCAAAACAAACAAACAAACACACGTAAAATTACTCAAGGGGAGTGAATAGATAATGCTAATCAATTATGCGAAATTATAAAATTATTTGTTATAAACACATTAAACATTAGCAGTAAGCAATTATAACAAGTATCATAAGCAAACTTAATTACAATTAGTATCCAATAGCAGCAAATATTAAGTAGAGTAAAGAGTAAAAAGATAAAGTTAGAAAATGCAAATTCAGCAAACACAAGGATTTGTTTTCGAGGTTAGATCCACTGATCTACGTCTGCTTTTTCAACTCGTTGAGATGTAAGCACTATATCCGGTTTGCGAAGCCGAAACACACTTACAATATGATCCTGCAAGATTACCACTTGGACCCGCAACTTCTACAACACGATCCCTTTTGGATCACAACCCGTGGAGCCTTAACTCCTACAACAATGCAATCCCTCAAGATCGGCTTCTCACAACCTTCTTCACTTGAGGTTTATAAAGAATAAAAAATGAACAATTGTGATCACACTCCGATCACATAGAAACTTCTCTCAAGAATAAGCCCTAATAGCTATAGTAGGAGATTTGGAGGCTCAAGCTTGTATAGATGAGATATTTAAAAGAAATTGAAAGAATAAGACTCTAAAAACTTTTATAGAAAACTCAAAAAGATTGGAAGCTCTTAGCACTTGAAAACTGTTGTAAAACTTTATTATAAACTCTGCAAAATGATTTAGATTTATAGCAAAAATTCAAATAGGAATAACAAAAACATTTTGCTAAATCACGAAGAAAAAGTTAATGAGCTGTCGAACACTGGTGTAGGGTTGTCGACAGTCAAGGTCATAAATGACTATATTTTTTAAATTCAGATATCTACTTTTGGAAATATTACACTGGCTGTCGAAAATATTGTCGACAGTCAACAGAGAGATGTTGAAAGTCAGAACAGATGTCGAAAATCTTAGCCACTCTGAGTAGGCCAAACTTTCTGAAAAATGTTATCGAAAACAAAAACTTAAGCTATCGAAAGCTCCCTTTCGACAGGTAGTGAAAAACACTGCTATTGCTATCAAAAGTGAGTCTGTTCTGAACTTTTTTGAGCTCTCTGTAAAATACTGTCGAAAACATATAGAAGCTATCGAAAGTTCTTCAGCTCAAAATATAAAACTATGCACACTGAGTATTGTTCTCGACAGTTCTTATAAGGGCCGTCGAAAGCTCTTAAGTTTAAAACTTTGTAAAAATTAACTTCAACTTTTTGAATCACAAAAAAATAAGTTTCTGGAGATATAATTTAGCTTTAATATGTATGGATAAACTCCACTGCATATTTCAAACGGTAAAACTTATTTTGAGATTTAATCAAGATTAAAATTGATTTTCATTCAAATCAAAATGTTTTGACACAGTTTTGGTAAAATCAATATTTGTGTAAAATTTGATTTCAAAAAGCTCTTTAACCATCAAACAAAAAGCCGTGTGTGTATCAAGCTTGAACTATCAATTCTACAAATTATAGCTTTCACTAGGAATTGGTCTTTCATGTTGAACGTTTGATGTTAATTTCAGTAACACAATGACATGAAATAGAGGTGGTGACATTTTGTAATATGTTGAAAAATCTTGCAACGTCGGTTCTTTGGAGAACCGATGTAGAAACCTAAAAAATAGAGGCGATGGAAGCTTTGTAACCTGTTCAAAAACTTACAATGTCGGTTCTCCAATGAACTGACATAGAAACTCAAAAAGAAAATTTTGTAAAAATTTACGATGTCGGTTCTCCAAGAACTGACGTAGAACCTCAAAATATAAAATTTTATAAAAATTACAACGTCGGTTCTCCAACGAACCGAATTAGAAATTCATACAAGGAAAAAAACTTAACACGTCGGTTCTAAAATTGAACCGACGTGTATTCCCAAAAAAAATAAAAAAAACTAAAATCCCGCCCTTCTAAATTCTCCCTCTCAAATTCTCCTCCCTAGATTTCATCTATTCCTCTCAGTCTCCACGACCTCCAGTGCCTCCACGATCTCATCTCTCCCTCTCAAGTTCCTCCACGACGATGAAGGTGGGATGCACGCAACAGAATTATGCTGCAGTGAGAGCTTTGCTCTGAGCAGAGCAACGACAAGCTTTGACTGGAGGGCTAGTGAAGCTCGGTGGCAATGTAGCTCATGGTGTTCATTGGTGGAGCTCGTGGTGATGCTTGTGGTGGAGCTCGTGGTGCTCGATGGCGGGAGTTCGATGGCGGAGCTTGTGATGCTCGATGGTGGAGCTCGTGGCGGTGCTTGGTGGTGGAGCTCATGGTGCTCATTGGTGGAGCTTGGTGGTGGAGCTCATGGTGCTCATTGGTGGAGCTCGTGGTGGATCCCGTGGTGCTCGGTGGTGGAGCTCGTGGTGCTCGGTGGCATGAGCTTGGTGGTGGAGATCGTGGTGCTTGTTGTGAAGCTCGTGGTGCTCAGTGGTGGAGCTCGTGGTGCTCAGTGGAGAGAGCTCGGTGGTGGAGCTCGTGGTGGTGCTCGGTGATGGAGCTCATGGTGTTCGGTGGTAGAGCTCGTGTTTTATTATTTTTTTTTTAAAAAAATAAGATTTTTCATGTCAGCTTAAAACCAACGTGGTTGATGTTTTATTATTATTATTTTTTTTAAAAAAACAAGGTTTTTCACTTCGATTTAAAGCCGACTTATTTTCCCCCAACTTACAACGTCGGCCTCATAGATGTCGGTACGTTGTTTCGTTTTCACATCGGTTTTAAATTGACGTAGAACCTCTTTTTTGTTGTAATGTTTAACACAAATACTTACAAACATACAAACTTTTTATCTTGAAACGTTGAAGTCTTTGGTATATTTTGAAATGAATTCGACTTCGTTTAGCTTCAAGCCTCAATGAGAGATGTTCCATACGGTATGGTTGAGCTTGAGCTTCACAATATGATCTCGAACAATCTGTATCTTGATAAATAAATTGTATATATTTAAATACAACTTCAAAGTCATTAGTCACTAACTACATAAGCTGAGAATCATCAAAATACATGGTTGATTGAACCTTTAGTTTAGCAATCTTAACCTTCGGGTCAACACCTTCAATATGATAATGCAACCTGTTAAGCTTGGAAAATTAACAATTCAAGAAGGAAAGATCATAGGAATCCTAACATAATAGGGAAATATTGAAGGGTATGATGCATGCCAGTGTATTCTTGCACTCTAAAGACCACCAACAAACAATAAACGAGACTCTTATAGAAAAAATAAATGTCCATGCTGATATGTGTCACGCTTGGAGAAGCAGCAAGGGAACTTGATGGGGATAATATGTGTTGTTAAGTCACCACGGTGTCCATTCCCATTGCCACGTATGAATGTCATTGAGAGCTTCAACTGCAGTCGAAGAGGAGTGTGGGACAGTGCGTGTGTTCAAATGGTATGGTCTCGGAGCAATCTAAAGTCATAACAACATGACTATGGGGAAGAACAATAAGATAACAACACAAGCAAAGGGGGTTCTGGTTGATAGGAGGGATCATTGGATACCAAAATTAGGGACAATAAGATATTGAAAAGCATTGCAGTGGGTAATTCCTGGGGAGTTATCCACCCACCAAATTATAGAGATTGATGAATAAATCTTATAGATTAAATCAAAGCAAATACACAGATTTACGTGAAAAGCCGAAAGAAAAAAATCACGGTGCAAGAGAAAGGGTTCCACTATAATTTAGAAAATATTACAATGGTGATTGCCTGATCTTGTGTGCTAGGGTTTCTGGGGTTGATTAATGTCCCCCTCATTGGAGGGGTCTCATATTTATAAAAGTGGGTGTGTTTGGATAAGATTACAGAGTTTTGTTCTATCTGAATATCTATCCGATCTTAACCGCTTATGTTGGAAGTAGTTGGAGCCAAACATCTTGATTTGAATTAGAAGATCACCTATTTATCTTTATTCAGTGGGATCCATCCAGCTGCCAACGTGGTTGATCAGCTTCTAAGCCATAATCGCCGGGTTCAAATGAAGATTTAGCTTGGAGATAGAGGTACTCGTAACTGACCCTATCTCTATCCCTTGACCGTTTGAATTGTTCAGAGTTTAAATGAGATTAGAATTCTTCTTAAGATATTCTGGAGACGACTACGTGTCATGCGATTGTTCGAGGGCTGGATGGACACGTGTCGTGATCACGACGGGGTCAGAAACCGACCACTACAAGCATCAACCAAAAGAGGGGACATTACTAATGGGGGAGAGATTTAAAGAGGGAACATTACTCATGGGGGAGAGATTTTCCCGAAGGATGGATAGCGGGCGCTAGGTGTAACAGTTGGTTGACATGGTGGTTGTCATCTTCAAGTGACAATTCCTTTACCATCAACAGGTGTGGTTGCTCGAAAGAGGGGATAATGATCCAGCAACAATGGATGCCCAACGACTCTATTGTGGTAGTTCATGGTAGTAGATACGATAATAAGTTGAAGTTGAACTAGAGCTCGAGTTATGGGTGTGAACCAGCTCGGGTCGGCCAGGTAACCCCCACGGACCCATCCCGTATGGGCTCGATTGACTCGGGCCTAGTCCCGGCCCGGGCACGCCCCTCTACCGGGGCATGTACGGGTGGGACAAATGCGGCCCACGGCCTGGGCGGGCCAGGTTTGGTTTTCAGCACAGCCCACCGAGCCCTCCGCCTCCCCCATCTCGTGCCCACCACCCCCACCACCTCCATGACTGCCACCTCCTCTGCCCACCACCCCGGCCGCCCGCCACCGACTCTGCCGGCCACCTCCCCCTACCACCCGACCTCCGTCGCCCCACCGCTCACCACCCCCCCTCCATTTTTTTAAAATTATAATTTTTTTTTTGCTTTGGCCAGTATTCAAACCCATGACTTCCATGTCAATCTAAGTGCCCAAATCACAATGCCTAATTGGGAACTTGAAAATATAGAAACCCAAACATATTTATTAGGTTAATAGGGTTTTCAATTTTTTTAATAAAAATCAGCCCGGCTCTGTCGGGACACCGGGCCATGGCTGAGTCACTTGAAGGGGGTTCGAGGCCGGGCCAGGCTGCCCTATTTTCTCGGGTGGGTCCTGGCTTGGCCTCGGCCCAGCGGGTTCGGGACTGGCCCGGCCTGTTCGCACCCCTAGTTCGAGTAAGCGTCGACCCAGACCCTAGGATCTTTGTTTGAGGCCTAAATTCGAGCTTCCAACCTATCCACGGGCCTTAATCCAGCTAACCTGGCTCAAGGGCCATCAATGCTAATTCCAGCTTTTTATGAATTAAGAAAAGAAAAGAAAAGAAGAGGAAAAGAACTGTAAAGTTGTCACGGGCTATTTCACACTAATTTCTCGCCCTGTTTGGTTTGCTGCGTAGGCTGTTTGGATTCAAGGAATTAGGCGGAAGTGAGGAAGTGGGAAGTGTCTTTTCTCATTTCCGCTGTTCATCCAAACACCGGAAAAGAAAAATGGAAAAAGTTCTTTTCCTTTTCTCTTTTCTCTTTTACACAACCATTTCCTCACTTCCAGAGTGCTACAGTTAATTTTGTGGTCATCTAAATCTCATTTGTAATAAGTTATAGCACAAAATAGTTAATTTTTTGCTCATGCAAATCTTACTTGCATTCTGATTACAGTCCAATTTTTATTTTTCTTAATTAATTTTTATTTTAATATTATTTTGCAGTCAACTTTGTGGTCAACTTTCCACTTTCACTTTCACATTACCATTCAAACACCGAAAAAGACATAACATTTTCCAAACCACACTTCTCAATAACATCCAAACACCGGAAAACTTACTAACCAATTCCTAAGTTCTAAAGGGAACTATTACCACTTCCTCACTTCTTCACTCCTTCACTTCCACCCTTAACCAAACAGGCCCGAAAGGGAAAAATGTAAGTGAGAAATGAGGAGGAAAAGGTGAGGAAAAAGATAGAAAATTGGGATTTATGCAAATGAACTTTACGATGTTTGGTTGGAACATGAAAGTGTAAGTGAAAAAGTAAATTGGATATTCTGGTGTTTGGCTAGTAATGTGGAAGTGAAAAATTGGCCACAAAGTTCACCAAAATAATATTAAAATAAATATTAATTATGAACTTATTCTTTTGCACAGTAATTAAACAGCAAGTGGGATACATAACCATAAAATTAACTGTTTTGAGATACAACTTATTACAAATGACATTTACATGACCATAAAATCAACTGTAACATACTGCAAGTGAGAAAATGGTAGCGTAAAAAGGAAGTATAAAAAGAAAAAGAAAATGGGTTTTCCCGTTTTCCTTTTCAGTTTCAAACAAACACAAAAAGTGAGAAATGAATTTTCTCGCTTCCACCCCAAACCAAACACGCCCGTACAAGTCGTACTAATTTCTCTTAAACAGCTGTATTTTTCGCTAAAACACAAATTTTCTAAGAATAGAAGTATTTATTTTATCTTTTACAATTCTATAGATTATATGATAATAATAAATATTACATTGAAAGCGACCACATTGGACAATTGATTTGAGCTTGTAAGGCTCAAGTTGAAGTAGGCATTTAAGGTTGGCTAAGCCCAAAAGAAAGCGAGCTATAGATAAGTCTTATCATCCCTCAACTAATCTCCCTGTCATTCTGTCTCATCTCTGAACCCGAGCAATAAAAACTGGGCAACCGACAAACGTCACGGGTCAAAGTGCAGGCTGATGCGATGAGCGTAGCAAATTAAAAGTATGTGGACAAAACAGAGACAGATAATGTCGAAAAAGAAATCGGTCGGTTTGTGTGAAGGACAAGCGTGTCATCGTCTCTTTCATTTCCTTTTTCTGCTTGAAGTTTTGGTCTTCATGGAAGAACAAAGCAAAGCCCTTTTTACTGATAAGACAAGGATGGCTTCGTATCTTGTGGCATAAACCTTGAACAATTCCCCGAGACGCAATGCTTGAATTCAACTGGGTTTGATTTTTGATTTTTGATGCGAAAGTCCAACAATTTCAAAGTTCAAACTTCAAAAGTCAAATTAATACTGAGACGTGATCAAATATCATGTTAGATTTTGGAAACTCTTTTCACTGCAGAAAACTTTCCTGTTGAGGACAAGCCGTTCTAAATTATGGCGCGTGCACAATCCAAAACCAAAAAAAGAAATAAAAAAAAAAAGAGAAAGAAAGAAAGAAAGAAAGATCGCATACGGACTATCCTGCCTCTTATAAAGACCTTGCTTGTGAGAATTCTGCATCTCTTTGAATCAACAGAGAGGAAGAAGATGATGAGGGAGCGGGGCCCACTTGTTCTCGCGGCGGCGATGCTCTCCGCTGCCTTCTTGTGCTGTCACGGCACCATTCCGGCGACGCTGGACGGGCCGTTCGATCCCGTGACGGTAGACCCGGGGTTGCGCGGGCACGCGGTGGACTTGCCGGAGTCCGACCCCAGGGTTCAGAAGAACCACCGGGCTCACGACTTCGAACCGGAGCAGATATCGGTCTCCCTCTCGGCGACGGAGGACTCGGTTTACATCTCATGGGTCACAGGTTCATTCATTTATTTTTTATTCTGTAGTTTTTCCAAAAAGTTTTGATCGTATGTGAAGGCCATCAACCAACGTAGCTTTGATTGTGGGTCGCAGGGGAATTCCAAATTGGAGAAGATATAAAGCCATTAGATCCTGGAGCTGTAGCTAGCATTGTTCGATTTGGGAAAAGATATCGTTCCTTGATTCATGAAGCTACTGGCTATTCACTTGTTTACAATCAAAACTACCCATTTGATGGCCTGCAGAATTATACCTCTGGCATAATCCATCACGTTCGCCTCACAGGTAGACTTGTTTGTTGCTGTAAAACTATTGAAATCTACAGTTCGCAATGAACATTACATTTGTAGTTCTTCCATCTAAAACGGTATATTACTTCGTCTGCAGGATTGCAGCCAGGGACACGGTACTATTATCAATGCGGAGACCCTTCAAAAGGAGCCATGAGTGGTGTCCACAAGTTCAAGACTATGCCTTGTGCCGGTCCTCACAGCTATCCGAAACGAATTGCTGTGGTTGGCGATTTGGGTCTTACATACAACACTACTTCCACAGTGGAGCATATGAGAAGTAACCAGCCTGATCTGATTGTGTTAGCTGGGGATGTTAGCTATGCAAACTTGTACCTGACAAATGGAACCGGGGCAGACTGCTACTCTTGCTCCTTCTCACAAACGCCGATCCATGAAACCTACCAGCCCCGCTGGGATTATTGGGGGAGGTGTGTGTGTTACATGAGGAACTGATATTGGATTTCTCATATGCTTTTAAAAACTATGAGTACTGATGGGATTCTCCTGTTAGGTACATGGAACCCGTGCTTTCAGAAATCCCAATAATGGTTGTAGAAGGAAACCATGAGATAGAACTACAGGATAAAAACAAGACGTTTGTATCCTACAGCTCCAGATTTGCATTCCCGTCTGAAGAAAGTGGATCGCGTTCTACATTTTACTACTCCTTCAATGCTGGAGGAATACATTTCGTTATGCTCGGTGCCTATACATCTTACAACAAATCAGGTACATGTTCCCCTTGTGCACATCAACATCCTCCTAGTTACGATTGACAATGCACTCGATACTCCCTTAGTTGCCGAGATATTTTTCTAGTTTGTGGAAGATTTATACAATCTAGCATTACTCAGCTAGCAACTAACGATGTCTGATCTTCAAATTCCAGGGGATCAATATAAGTGGCTGGAGAAAGACCTGGCAAATGTAGACAGAAGTGTGACTCCTGGTTGGTAGCTGTATGGCATGCACCATGGTATAGCACCTATAAAGCCCATTACAGGGAAGCAGAGTGTATGAGGGTGGCAATGGAAGATTTGCTCTATTCATATGGCCTCGACATCGTCTTTAATGGTCATGTAA
Source organism: Agave tequilana (assembly GCA_038442645.1). Lineage (NCBI taxonomy): Eukaryota > Viridiplantae > Streptophyta > Magnoliopsida > Asparagales > Asparagaceae > Agave > Agave tequilana. The sequence continues at coordinate 273,222 of JAVJIF010003095.1, forward strand.
GTGTAATACACTTCTCAGTCCACTTACATCCTCTACAACTCTTTCCATAGACTAACTTGACTGCATCAATCGAATTCAAAATATTTTCAGGTTCATGCCTACGAAAGATCAAACCGTGTCTACAACTACTCGTTGGACCCCTGTGGACCGGTATATATAACAGTTGGGGATGGAGGTAATAGGGAAAAGATGGCGGTAGGGCATGCTGATGACCTCGGTGGATGTCCGGAACCATTGAGCACTCCCGATAAATTCATGGGTGGTTTTTGTGCTTTCAACTTCACCACAGGCCCGGCTGCGGGCAAGTTTTGCTGGGATAGGCAACCGGACTATAGTGCATATAGGGAGAGTAGCTTTGGCCATGGTATCTTAGAGGTATTTTTGTCTCTCGCTCTTCTCTCAGTTCATTGCAGTCTATGATCTGGCTAGATATTTACATGATTTGCACAGTGTGCTCACATATTTTGCATCTACTGTCTCTCCACTGATTGACTTCAAAATTATTCAAAATTTCCGGAAAATCCCCATTAATCAAAAAATCTTCTTGCATAATTCCTGATCATATACAGATTATATAACGAATTTGTACATTCTGATTTGATCTTTGTGAACATTCCTGCCAGTATTGGTGAAACACGCGCGCACACTACATTAATAAGGATTTCGCGAAACAATTGCAAACAGATTCATTCTTTTATTCCAGAACCCAGTACTTGTCAGTGTACTATATGTCTGCATCTAAAAGTTTTAGTCTTTTATTTCTTTATGCAGTCTAAAAACATACAGTTTTTCTCAAATTGCAGGTGAAGAATGAGACACATGCTTTGTGGACGTGGCATCGAAATCAAGAGAGGTACAACAAGGCAGGGGATCAGATATACATAGTCAGGCAGCCCAAGAAGTGCCCCGTGCAACCGAAGTCGACGGAATCAAGACATGACATCGCCAATTAGAGGCTTAATTTTTGGAGAATTTGTTGAATATCTTTCAGAATATTAGAAATCATGTAGAGGCTAAATCTATCTGATTGTGTAGAGTTACAGTTACAGCACAGCACATAAACTGAATTCAAGGTGTGTGGAAAAGAATAAATCAATGAATGTTCAATCTGAACTTTTATAGGTATGGTTTGAGTATCATTTGTTGTTGATTTTACTGTTAATAAGAAAGTTAATCTAAAATCAGTTTATCTTTGTCTTGTCTCTCTTTCAGCGCAGTACTTTTCCATCCTGTTTGGCAACCAAGTTAGGTAAACTAGAGTTTTCATTGAAGCTACGATAGGCAATCCATATATGCTGGTATTCTGCTTAACAGGAATCAATCTGACAACTAATTAAGATCACTGAAATATCAACAATCTAATTGGCCAGGTCGGCAAATATCAGGTGGGAGGTTTTCCGTTCAGTAGAACGTTCCTTAATTTAAGAACCACATTTCAATTTTCTTCCTTGATTAAACACCAATTAGACTGAATCTAAGTCAGTCTCGATATACTGTAAAGCTTATACAGTATTTGGAGTGAGGTACGCTTAGAGCGAATCTCCTTAAGACAATTACGTCCTCCGCACCGGTGCTAACGGGATAATGGACGCTGGTCTCCCAAGATACAACACTCCTTCACGGTATTTGGATAGCACTACCAAATCACCGTACGGTCGAACCGTAATCAACCAGTACCTTCACAGGATCGTTGAAGTAACGGTACAAAGACAAATTTCGGATGAATATTTGCCTTTACTTTGGAGGAGCACCCACTGTTGAGGACGAAGGAAGGTTGAAGAATATTCTTCTTCAGAAGTCCCAGATTCAGACAACAATTCTATAAAAGAATCTGTTGAATTTTTTGAGCCTTCTTTCAGAACGAATTTTGCAGAATCTCCTTTGAAAGTCGCTTTGGAAACCGAATTACGGATTTCCCACTTCCCTTTAGGAAGTCACTTCAGAACTCCACTTCTCAGTTCAGAACGCAGAAACTTGAAGTGTTCAAAACTCAGAGAGAGAGAGAGAGAGAAAGTTTATTCTGAATTTTGGTGTTATAGTTGGTGTGTCTTTAATTGAGAATCTGGAGCGCTATTTATAGCGTTCCAGGAGGGGCCAACGGTTCGAACCCAACGAAAGGTTGGAACGGTTCGGTCTGAACTGTTGCAATGGTTTGACCCAACATCGCAACCTTTGGCCGTCCAACTGGTTCGCAACCTTTGGCGGATCGGTTCGAATCCTGACAGCGGAGCGGTCCGTTGGTGGGGCGGAGCGGGTCTGGTTCGGGTAGCGGAGCGGGTCTGCTCGCAATCCATACCCATGAGACCTGATTCAAAAAGAACCAGGCAGGGTAGGGAACCCGAACCCGAACCCAGACCCAGGCCCAGGCCCGGCCCCGGCAGGCCGCCGCCGCCAGCGGCGGCGCGCGCGTGCATGCACGCATGTGCGGGCATAGTTCCCTCCCAATCGCGCGCGAAAACTCCAAGTACCCAAAGGGCACGCCCTTTGTTCTCAATTTTCTCTATTTATACACCACAAACTTCCATCCCATGGCCAATGTGGGACTAAATGCTTTTAGCTACCTTTAGTCCCATTTTGGCTTTGAATTAGGCAATCTTTAGACTTGAATATCTCATTCATTCGAAGTCGGAATTGAATATGTGAATATACCACGTTCATCCCCAATGGAAGGAGAACACACTCCAACCATCATCCAATTGATTCGATCAACGGATCTCGCCATAATTCAACTCGAAGATTCATAATTATATTCTTTAATTCCAACAATCCCCCACAATGAATGGAGATTCAAGGAAATGACACACAAAGAGACTGACTCTATTGTGAAAGGTACTTTAGAAAAGAAACTGCATCAGGATAGGTGAACTCGGTCTTAAACCTTCCATAGCGAAAGCTTTATCGGACTTACTGGCTAATCAGTGAACTAGGTCTTGAACTATTAGCCGTTAGTATAAGCCAAGTCAACAAGCTTTACACAGTGACTTTCCAAATCAACTTTGGTTCTCGGTTGTGTCCGTTTTGGCCCTGGATATTCTTGGTTTCAAAAGTATCTTTAGGGAATAACAGCCTCCATAGAAATTCCCAAAGAGCCGACCCAACTCTATACTCACATAGGTGATCGTCCTATTAAGAGTAGTCTACTCTACTCCACTTTTTTAGTAACAAGATATAGGCATCATTAAAAGCATTAAGCTTATCCTTAATCTACTTGTAGAAAAGCACTTATGTGCGCCTTAGGAATGGATTGGAGTCAAGCTCCCAAGTGCTTACTTGCTGAGTCAATCATAACTAGTTTTTCCTCTTGAACTTAGTCCGTGGGATCTCCAGTCGCTAAGTGAGATTTCCATTAAGCTGACTCGGTATGGTTAGGCTTTTAGACCCATTCTCCTCGATGCGCAGTTTATACGCTCTCCACTTAAACCTTTAGTAAGCGGATCCGCTAAATTATCCTTTGACGATACAAAGTCAATAGAGATAATTCCATTTGAGAGCAACTGCTTCACGGTATTATGTCTACGACGATTATTTCTAGACTTACCGTTGTATATAACATTTTGTGCCCTAGATATAGCTGCTTGATTATCACAGTGTATACATATAGCGGGCACTGACTTTTGCCATAATGGTATATCTTTTAAGAATTGTCGAAGCCATTCTGCTTCTTCTCCAGCCTTATCTAAGGCTATGAATTTCGATTCCATAGTGGAACGGGCAATACATGTTTGCTTAGAAGATTTTCATGATACCGCTGCTCCTGCTAGAGTAAATACGTATCCGCTAGTTGATTTTGATTCCTCAGAATCTGCAATCCAATTAGTATCACTGTATCCTTCAAGTACAGGTGGATACTGTCCATATCTCAAGGCATATTCCTTGGTATGTGATATGTAACCCAATACTCGTAGTAGAGCAGTCCAATATTGATCACTAGGATTACTAGTGTATCTGCTTAACTTGCTTACAGCGTAAGCAATATCGAGTCTAGTGCAATTCATCAAATACATTAGACTTCTGATAATCTGAGAATACTCCAACTGGCTTATTCCAGTTCCTGTATTCTTATGAAGGTGAACGTGTGGGAGAAAAGGATTTGTATTCTCCATTATCCCATGATCCTTGAATCTTTCTATCATCTTATCCACGTAGTGAGATTGAGATAGACTGATTCCATCTGGTGTTCTGGTGATTTTAATTCCTAAAATTACATCAGCAACCCCCAGATCCTTCATGTCAAAACTGTTGGATAATATTCTTTTAGTGAACTTAATAATTTCAATATTAGTCCCAAGTATCAACATGTCGTCTACATAAAGACAAACAATGATATATGCATTTTCAACTGTTTTCGTGTAAACACGCTTATCGCATTCATTGATAGTGAATCCATCTTTGATCACGACACTATCAAATTTCTCATGCCATTGTTTAGGAGCCTGCTTTAAACCGTATAAGGATTTTACCAATTTACACACCTTGTGTTCTTCGCCCTTGACTTTAAATCCTTCAGGTTGCTCCATATATATCTCTTCATTTAATTCACCATTTAAGAATGCAGTCTTGACATCCATTTGATGGATATCTAAGTTGTACAATACTGCAATTGCAGTTAACATCCGTATGGACGTTATTCTTGTTACTGGTGAATAAGTATCGAAGTAGTCAAGTCCTTCTTTTTATCGATAACCCTTGGCTACTAATCTAGCCTTGTACTTATCGATAGATCCATCGGGTTTTAATTTTCGTTTGAAAATCCATTTACACCCAATTGGTTTACTGCCAGGAGGCAAGTTTACCAATTCCCAAGTATGATTACTTAGTATGGATTCTATTTCGCTATTTATAACTTCTTTCCACATTTGTGCTTCTGGGGTTGTCATAGCCTCTTTAAATGTTTGAGGCTCGCTTTCAATAGCGTATGCTATGAAATCTGGACCAAAAGATTTTGAGATTCTAGATCTCTGACTTCTTCTTGGTTCAATTTCCGCATTAACAGTCGGTTCCTCGGGGCTTTCGTCCCTGAACGCCATCTCATGTGTTCTTTTCCCAGAAGTCTTATCTTTTTCCCGTTTATATAGAAAAATACCTTCAAAGAACACAGCATCTCTAGATTCGATAATCATGTTTACAGGAATATCTGGTATCTCTGATTTATGAACCAGAAATCTGTAGGCACTACTATTCAAGGCATAGCCTATGAATATGCAGTCCATAGTTTTTGCTCCCCACTTAGTCTTTTTAGGTAATGGTGCTAGCACCTTTGCAAGGCACCCCCACATTTTGAGGTAATGGTAAGAAGGTGTCCTTCCATACCATAACTCAAATGGTATAAGACCAAGTTTCTTGTGGGTACTCTATTTAGAATATAATTTGCAGTTAATAGAGCTTCCCCCCACAAGTTCTGCGGAGCTCCAGAACTTACGAGCATGGAATTTACCATCTCCTTTAAAGTTCTGTTCTTCCGTTCAACAACTCCATTTTGCTAAGGAGTATATGGTGCTGTTGTTTGATGTATTATACTAAAACTAGCACATAACTCACTAAAATCATTTGATTCATATTCTCCGCCTCTATCGGATTTTAGAATATTGATTTTCCTGTTGAGTTGATTCTCAACTTCGGCTTTATATGTTATAAACATATTTATTGCCTCATCCTTACTGTTTAAAAGATACACATAACAGTATCTTGTACAGTCATCAATAAAAGTAATAAAATACTTTTTACCGCCTCTAGTTGGCATAAATTTCAAGTCACACAGATCGCTATGAATTAACCCTAAAGGTTCTGTATTTCGATCAATTGAGTGAAATGAATTTTTTGCCAACTTGGCCTCAACACAAATCTCACACTTGCGAATTTCTTCCAAGTTGAGTTTAGAAATATATCCCAGATTAGACAAGTTCTTTAATTACTTGTAATTTACATGCCCTAATCTAGCATGCCACAAAATAAGAGACTCAAGTAAATAAACAGAAGATTTTCCTTTATTTATAAGCTTTGGGTACAAATACACAGACTTTTTATCTACCACTGCAACATTGGCTTTAAAAAGTCCATCAACAAGATAACCCTTTCCCACATACATCCCTCCCTTAGTAAGTACAAATTTATCTGATTCAAAAACCATTCTAAATCCTTTCTTACTAAGTATTGATCTGGAGATCAAATTCTTGCGGATGTCTGGAACATGAAGCACATCGTTAAGAGTAAGCTCTTTCCCCGATGTCCACTTCAAGATGACCTGGCCTTTTCCTTCAACCTTTGAGGCGGCTGAATTACCCATGATAGTTGCTCATCTTGCTCTAATCTTTGATATTCAGAGAATAATAATTTCTCAGAGCAGATGTGCCGAGTAGCCCCAGTGTCTACCCACCAATCCATATTGTTGGTTGTCAGATTCACTTCTGACACCACAGCTGAAAGGCTTGGCGACTCATGGTCGGTCAAGTTTGCTTGTGGGTGGCTTTTCTTGTTCTTTTTGAGACGGCTGCGACATTCATTCGCCTTATGCCCCTCTTTGTTGCAGATGTAGCAGGTTCCCTTGAAGCGCATGTTCTCGCCTTCTTGGACCTTGCCTTTGTACCCCTGGGAAGTCTTCTTCCGCTTTAAGCCTTTGGAAGTAAAAAATCACCTAGAGGGGGGGGTGAATAGGTGATTATGCTAATATAATGAACTTAATGCGAAATTTAAAAACTAATTGCAATAGACAAGAGATGCACACTCAAACAAGCCAAGCAATTATGAATGAACAATATGAATTGATGCAAGGCACAAAGTAAAGAGAGAGAGAGTAAGAGCCAAGGGATCAAGCGCAAACAACAAGATATGTTTCGAGGTTCGAGCACCCAGCTCTACATCCCCGCCTTCACCTAGAAGGATTTTAAGTCCACTAGCTTATCCACAAAGGACTCCCACAAAGGGAACCTCCACCGATGATTTGGGGCAATAACAATTACAAGGAGTACCCAACTCCTCTCCTTACAAACACAACCTCCTCCTTAAGGCACAACTCCAAGCCAACAACAATCAACTCACAACTTGAGGGATTAGCACAAACCAATATAAGGATCACCTCACAACTTGAGGGATACAACCCAAAGGCACAAAGCCAAGAAAAGATTGGGTTTACAACTTGGTGGTCTAAACAACAACCACAAACAATCTCTTTCTCCCACACAAAGATCCTATAGAATAAGAAAGTAGATGTAGCTCAAGTGTGGAGAAAACAATAGAATGGAAATCAAAATCACAAAGAAAATCCTTGGGAAAAACTGAAACCAAGATATAGAAGTTGAATCAAAAACTTTTCCCAAAAACCCTTTCTTTGATCTTCCAAACCCTAGCAAAAACACCAAATAGATTGTTTAATTTAAATCCAAAAACTTCTTTTGATTGCTGTGAAAACACCAGAGAGTAAGGAAAAATTCGCACCCAAAAAATCTTATGGAAAACTGGCCATTAATGGGGTATTTATAGCCCCCAGAAAAATATAGCCGTTGGCAGCAGATCCTGCCAAAAATGACCACCGGTCGACCGTGCGGTCTACCGGCCAACGGTCACATTTTGACCGTTGCCAGCTACCGGTCGACCGCCGGGTCGACCGAAACAAACAGAAAGTTGCCTGCATACAGTCGGTCGCCCGTGCGGTCGACCGGACCATGTGGCAGCCAGCGTGCACGTATCCTTGCACGTCGGTCGACTGATACGGTCGACCGGCTACTTGGTGCGGTCGACCGTAGGGGTCGACCGACCTAGCCTGGCAGAAACTGTTCAGGTCAGCAAAAACATGTAATTTTTAATCCTAAAAATTCCCATTAAATCTCTAAAAATCCACAAAAATAGTTTTATCATTTTTCATTAAAATACAAACTTGTATTAAAAAGTTTAACACAAATCTCAAACATTTTGAACTATTTTTGTGTTCTAGAAATTTTGCCAAAAACCAAAAACTGTATTTTCTAAAACTTAGATTTTTGAATAGAAAATACGTTTTGTTCAAAACTCTTCCAAATACAAAAACATGATATTAAACAACATTTAGGCATGACGTATATGGATATAATCCTATATACATGAAACATATATATCCATGTTTTTGACATTAATTCCAAAATATGTTTTGTTAAAAATACCAAACATAAAACACATGAATAAGTAATTCAAAACTAAGTTTGTCTAGAAAATTAAGCATGCATGTATATAGAACAAATCTAATATACATTAAACCATGTAAACTTGTTTTGAATCTATCTATTCATGCAAACCAAGATCGGTTAAAGCTAAAACCGAAAAACCGAAAACCAATATTCAAAACATGAAACGTGTGTGTTTTGTGAACTTGAGCATATCATACTATTCTAATCTTTACAATTTGGATCTAAACACAAAACTAATCCCCAAGCCGACTCGATCCAAAACTCCTTGATCCACCGAGTAAGTGCTATATATGATCTTTGACGCTCGGGCTCTTGAATCAACATGTGAAAGCTTCCAAATCATCTTGTTGAAGCTAATCACCTACTAATAACTTGATTAATGATCTAAAACTAAAATCACAAGATTATTAGTACACATAACTACATGAGTTAATCATCATCAAAACTAGAGTGGAAGGCCTTTGGGCCAACAATCTCCCCTTTTTGATGATGACAAAACTCATGGAGTTATATATGCATGGATTAAAGTTAAGCTTCAAAGAAGCTCCCCCTTAACTCATGCATAACCAAATAAACATAATGAATATATAATGAAGGCTCTTAAACATTAATACATAGAAATGCATAAACAATAAGAGGCTCTAGATACCAATGAAATGTTTAAAAACAAAACATGCTCTAGATACCAATTAAAATTAAACTAAATTAAACTTAATATATGCAAAACATAAACATGCATATATAAAACTCAATCAAACTCAAAATCTTTCTCCCCCTTTTTGTCAATCATCAACAAAGGGGTAAAAACAAAAACAAAACAAAATCTTCTCCCCCTTTTTAATACAAAAAAACAATCATTAATAAGGGGTAAAAGCAAGACTAAATCAATACATTTTTCTCCCCCTTTTTGTCTAAAACAAAAACAAAACCAATTAGGGGTGACAATCAATTAAGATATCAAGTGAAAATATGTCAAAGAATAACATCTTGATACCAATTGAAAGAAACAAACAAAAAAAATATTGATACCAATTTTACGCAAAACACATGAAAATCTTGATACCAATTTAAATTAAACATAATAAATTTTGAATGTCTAAACAAAAATTTTGATACCAATTGTAAATGTTTCATTTTGAACATATGATACCAAATTTAAATTTTCAATCATAAAGTATGGGAGTACAAATACCAATTGAAAGACAAAATCAAATTTTCTCCCCTTTATGAAATACCAACTAAAACAATGCGTAGGCTTAATATCAATTTAAAAGTAATCAATTGAAACAAAATTGAAGCTCAAGCACTAGTATAAATAAGATTTTGTGCTTAAAGATATAGGGATATAATAAGCACAAATAAAACATATATATATGTATGAAAAATAGATACCAATTGAAATTGATATTCTTAGAATTTAAGGCATACATACATACAAACATATATGAGTATACAAGAAAGGTCAAAATTGATACCAATTGAAAGAGTCCAATGATACCAATTGAAACAACAATAAAGATCAAGTGTATACATCATATTATTTACCACCCAATCATGGTTCAAGTTTTAAATGATTTTCATTTTAAGGCATACATGAACATGATCTCCCATCCAACATCCCATCGAAGGTAGGGTTTACAAAAATATGTTTGAAAATAGAGTACGTTTGAAAATCTCTACCAAAAGAAGAATACGAACTAGTTAAATGGGAAATCTTGTTAACTAGTACGAAATCCTTCAAGTAAGGAATAAAACAAAATTGTTTTTCATGAAACACATGTAAATCACATGATCACTAAACACTCAAAGTCCATAAAGCTCATATCAAATTCTCATGAAAACAAATCATGAGTAAACTAATAAAGTAAGTGTACAAGTATAATGTGACACATATCAATCATGAAAATATTCAATTTAGCTCATGTGAAATTCCTTAAAAACATGAAAACATGAAAAACTAGATTTTCATTACCAATAGAAATAACCTAAAAATATGAAAATCATCAAAACGATTTAAACTTCAAGGCATATGTATGTTATGTAAAAACTAAAGTATACATACATATCCTAAACATAATGAGTCCACAAAAGTATATGCATGAAGGCACGTGGCTCAAAAGATGTACATGTATAATCAATAGTTTGGACAAGATAGACATATACATGAAGTTAAAACACATGATCATAAAACATGTCCAAAATAGGGGATACAAGTTAGAATGCATGAATCATCAAAACTAGATTATACTAGCACATCTAATGGGTACAATAAGCATCCAAGCACAAACATATATAAAGATTTATTTGTGGCCCACTATATGTACAAGTATAAATTCTAGTCTTAATGAAAACTAACATTTAAACAAGTAAACAAATCATGAAGCACGAAACGGGACATAAATCATCATGATAGACATAAAAATGATCATGAAGTAAATCCACATGCTATTAGAATCATGAAATACATAATAGCTAAACGAATGGTGAGAACACAACAAATGGGTCCATCTAAACATGGGTGATCTCAAAAGCTATACATGCATGTCAAAAGTCTAATAAACATGGCATTTAACATAATAAGCTATAAACATCAAAACAAAACAAAAATCATAAACACACATATGGTCATTATGTATATGCATGTGCATTAGATCTAGGGCATACATATTAGTTTAAACAAGGTGAGAACACTAAATATAGATCCATATAAAACATGGGTGTCTCAAGTAACTAAACATGTATATCACTAATCTAATGATCATGGCATAATCATAATAATCAACAAACATTAAAACATGCTATAAACAATAATATGAAAAGCATGCAAATAAAAACGGGAGCTAGAGAATGATACCAAAACCGATGAAGGCACCTCTCTAGTTCTCCAAACCAATGGTGGTCCTTCTCCACCAAACTCCCCTTGAAAGTGATGCATCCAAATTGTTTTCTTTGAGTACGGAACGCATCCACTTCAAGGCGCCGCTACTCTCACGTGATGCGAGAGTCCACACCTACATCAAATATCAAAGGGGTGGTCTTTTGTATCCATTTTCTTTTGGGTCCATAGGGGTTAGTATCTTTCCTAACCCAACCAAGATTATTTGCTAAATTTTCAACATGTAAACGATCATAGCAAAATCTAGCAAGGTGGCCTTTTCGACCACAATGTGTACATGTGTACACATGAGCATACATATAATGGTGGTGACCGTGGGAAGCATGTGTATACCGTGGAGGGTGTGCATGCAAGGATGGAGCTTGTTTCTTGCGAACCTAGGATTCCAAGCGTGTGTGATTCAAAGCATATTGGCTCAAAGTGGAGCCTAAACTATCAACACTTTTCTTCAAAACATTTATGTCATTTTCAATAGTTGAGGATAAAGTGGAGCATGCAATAGGAGTGCTAGAACAAAAAGCTATACTAGCATGACAAACATGAGAATCTATATCAATTTTTAAAGATTCATTTTCTTTAAAACCAAATCCATTCTTTAGTAATGAAATCAATTTCATTTTTCAAAACAAGGTTATCTTTTAAAACAGAATCCAATTTAGAAGATAAAACATCATTGTTTTCACAACAACATCACAATCATTTTTGCTTTTCAAAACATCAATCTCTTTTAGGGCAAGGTCTAGTTGAGATCTTTGTGAGTCACGTTCACTAGTAATCTCTTCCTTCTCTGCAAAACCGATTCAAAAGTTGAGCATAAGTCCTTCATTTCTTCTTTTAGTTCAAGATTATTCTTTTTCAAAAGATTATGTTTTTCCAAAAATTTTTCAAGCTTTGTGGCAAGTTCCATATTTAAGGTTTGAGCTTCTAAACAACCATCACAATAGGAACTAGAGCAATCATCTAGTTGAGAATCCGATTGTACCTCAAGGGAGTCTTTCCCTTGGACCATGAGGCAATGCTCGTCGGACTTGTCTCTCCTAGATCTCCTTAACTTGTTGATAATCACGGGTAGCTCGGGAGACGTCAATATACTCCAAACTGCAAAAGCCGAGTCATAACGATCAAACACATATAAAAGATCTTCATTAAGAGATGCTCTAAGTGTTTTAAGTGCTAATGCATTTGCTTTTTATGCTTGCTATGATTTGGGTAGGATTCTTGAGTGGTGGCTTGATAAACTAGATGTCCTAGTCTTTTCAAATGGCTACTCATATTGGCCTTCCAAACATCAAGTCTAAAAAAGTCAAACATAGGAGGGCTATCCATGAGTGCAACTATATGTGTGCAAATGAACAATGCAAATGAAGATTAGCAAACGAAGATCTCACTCCTAGGTAGTTAAACCTAAATATCAGGAGCGTAGGCTCTGATACCAATTGAAAAATCACCTAGAGGGGGGTGAATAGGTGATTATGCTAATCTAATGAACTTAATGCGGAATTTAAAAACTAATTGCAATAGACAAGAGATGCACACTCAAACAAGCCAAGCAATTATGAATGAACAATATGAATTGATGCAAGGCACAAAGTAAAGAGAGAGAGTAAGAGCCAAGGGATCAAGCGCAAACAACAAGATATGTTTCGAGGTTCGAGCACCCAGCTCTACATCCCCGCCTTCACCCAGAAGGATTTTAAGTCTACTAGCTTGTCCACAAAGGACTCCCACGAAGGGAACCTCCACGAGGATTTGGGGCAATAACAATTATAAGGAGTACCCAATTCCTCTCCTTACAAACACAACCTCCTCCTTGAGGCACAACTCCAAGCTAACAACAATCACCTCACAACTTGAGGGATTAGCATAAACCAATACAAGGATCACCTCACAACTTGAGGGATACAACCCAAAGGCACAAAGCCAAGAAAAGATTGGGTTTACAACTTGGTGGTCTAAACAACAACCACAAACAATCTCTTTCTCCCACACAAAGATCCTATAGAATAAGAAAGTAGATGTAGCTCAAGTGTGGAGAAAACAATGGAATGGAAATCAAAATCACAAAGAAAATCCTTGGGAAAAACTGAAACCAAGATATAGAAGTTGAATAAAAAACTTTTCCCAAAATCCTTTTCTTTGATCTTCCAAACCCTAGCAAAAACACCAAATAGATTGTTCAATTTAAATCTAAAAACTTTCTTTTGATTGCTGTGAAAACACCAGAGAGTAAGGAAAAATTCGCACCCAAAAAATCTTATGGAAAACTGGCCATTAATGGGGTATTTATAGCCCCCAGAAAAATAGCCGTTGGCAGCAGATCCTGCCAAAAATGACCTACCGGTCGACCGTGCGGTCGACCGGCCAACGGTCACATTTTGACCGTTGCCAGCTACCGGTCGACCGCCCGGTCGACCGAAACAAACAGAAAGTTGCCTGCATACAGTCGGTCGCCCGTGCGGTCGACCGGACCATGTGGCAGCCAGCGTGCACGTATCCGTGCACGTCGGTCGACTGATACGGTCGACCGGCTACTTGGTGCGGTCGACCGTAGGGGACGACCGACCTAACCTGGCAGAGACTGTTCAGGTCAGCAAAAACATGTAATTTTTAATCCTAAAAATTCCCATTAAATCTCTAAAAATCCACAAAAATAGTTTTATCATTTTTCATTGAAATACAAACTTGTGTTAAAAAGTTTAACACAAATCTCAAACATTTTGAACTATTTTTGTGTTATAGAAATTTTGCCAAAAATCAAAAAACTGTATTTTCTAAAACTTGGATTTTTGAATAGAAAATACGTTTTGTCCAAAACTCTTCCAAATACAAAAACATGATATTAAACAACATTTAGGCATGATGTATATGGATATAATCCTATATACATGAAACATATATATATATATCCATGTTTTTGACATTAATTCCAAAATATGTTTTGTTAAAAATACCAAAATATAAAACACATGAATAAGTAATTCAAAACTAAGTTTGTCTAGGAAATTAAGCAAGCATGTATATAGAACAAATCTAATATACATTAAACCATGTAAACTTGTTTTGAATCTATCAATTCATGCAAACCAAGATCGTTTAAACCTAAAACCGAAAAACTGAAAACCAATATTCAAAAGATGAAACGTGTGTGTTTTGTGAACTTGAGCATATCATACTATTCTAATCTTTATAATTTGGATCTAAACACAAAACTAAACTATGGTACCGAAGTCTTCTTGTGGAGCGTAATCTCCAAGCCGACTCGATCCAAAACTCCTTGATCCACCGAGCAAGTGCTATATATGATCTTTGACGCTCGGGCTCTTGAATCAACATGTGAAAGCTTCCAAATCATCTTGTTGAAGCTAATCACCTACTAATAAATTGATTAATGATCTGAAACTAAAATCACAAGATTATTAGTACACATAACTACATGAGTTAATCATCATCAAAACTAGAGTGGAAGACCTTTGGGCCAACAATCTCCCCCTTTTTGATGATGACAAAACTCATGGAGTTATATATGCATGGATTAAAGTTAAGCTTCAAAGAAGCTCCCCCTTAACTCATGCATAACCAAATAAATATAATGAATATACAATGAAGGCTCTTAAACATTAATGCATAGAAATGCACAAACAATAAGAGGCTCTAGATACCAATAAAATGTTTAAAAAACAAAACATGCTCTAGATATCAATTAAATTTAAGCTAAATTAAACTTAATATATGCAAACATAAACATGCATATATAAAACTCAATCAAACTCAAATCTTTCTCCCCCTTTTTGTCAATCATCAACAAAGGGTAAAAACCAAAACAAAACAAAATCTTCTCCCCCGTTTTAATACAAAGAAACAATCATCAATAAGGGGTAAAAGCAAGACTAAATCAATACATTTTTCTCCCCCCTTTTGTCTAAAACAAAAACAAAACCAATTAGGGGTGACAATCAATTAAGATATTAAGTGAAAATATGTCAAAGAATGGCATCTTGATACCAATTGAAAGGAAACAACAAAAAAATATTGATACCAATTTTAAGCAAAACACATGAAAATCTTGATACCAATTTAAATTAAACATAATAAATTTTGAATGTCTAAACAAAAATTTTGATACCAATTGTAAATGTTTCATTTTGAACATATGATACCAAATTTAAATTTTCAATCATAAAGTATGGGAGTATAAATACCAATTGAAAGAAAAAATCAAATTTTCTCCCCCTTTATGAAATACCAACTAAAACAATGCGTAGGCTTGATACCAATTTAAAAGTAATCAATTGAAACAAAATTGAAGCTCAAGCACTAGTATAAACAAGATTTTGTACTTAAAGATATAGGGATATAATAAGCACAAATAAAACATATATATATGTATGAAAAATAGATACCAATTGAAATTGATATTCTTGGAATTTAAGGCATACATACATACAAACATATATGAGTATACAAGAAAGGTCAAAATTGATACCAATTGAAAGAGTCCAATGATACCAATTGAAACAACAATAAAGATCAAGTGTATACATCATATTATCTACCACCAATCATGGTTCAAGTTTTAATGATTTTCATTTTAAGGCATACATGAACATGATCTCCCATCCAACATCCCATCGAAGGTAGGGTTTACAAAAATATGTTTGAAAATAGAGTACGTTTGAAAATCTCTACCAAAAGAAGAATATGAACTAGTTAAATGGGAAATCTTGTTAACTAGTACGAAATCCTTCAAGTAAGGAATAAACAAAATTGTTTTTCATGAAACACATATAAATCACATGATCACTAAACACTCAAAGTCCATAAAGCTCATATCAAATTCTCATGAAAACAAATCATGAGTAAACTAATAAAGTAGTGTACAAGTATAATGTGACACATATCAATCATGAAAATATTCAATTTAGCTCATGTGAAATTCCTTAAAAACATGAAAACATGAAAACTAGATTTTCATTACCAATAGAAATTACCTAAAAATATGAAAATCATCAAAACGATTTAAACTTCAAGGCATATGTATGTTATGTAAAACTAAAGTATACATACATATCCTAAACATAATGAGTCCACAAAAGTATATGCATGAAGGCACGTGGCTCAAAAGATGTACATGTATAATCAATAGTTTGGACAAGATAGACATATACATGAAGTTAAACACATGATCATAAAACATGTCCAAAATAGGGGATATGTAATACCCGTTCCCGGAATACGTACTTAGTTGCATATTCAGATTTTCCGATCGTATTTTTCGATTTACCTTCTGTATTTATTCTGTATTATGAATTCCTTATATGATTGTTTTATTTTGGATTTGGATTCGTGGACTCGGAGTCAGCCTAGTCTGAACCGAAGGCCCGATCATAGTATATTATTCGTTTTAGTCTTTCGGATGTGTAGATTTGACCGATTTCAGTTTCAAATATTATTTTCCAATATATTAGATTTTCCATGATTTTCTAGATTTTTCTTGAATTAATTGAATTTCTTCAAAACCGGTGTCGGCCAGTGCCGCTGACCGACTCCTGGATTTTTAATTCTCAACAGTTTGGAATTTCATGATGGTCCTTTAGGCTTTATTCCTTAGAATCATATTTTCTACCTACATTCTTTTTCTGAGGATTTTATGATTTTATGAAAATTCCATCGGAGTCGGTAGGTAACTGATTCCGGGATTTTTAGTTTTAAAACTATAAAGTATTTCTTAAAACGGATTTCACTATGAGTCTTCATATATTATATTGATTTTTGGTAAAATTTGCGAGTCGTTCCGAGATACTTGAATTTCGGACGATTTCGGTATTTTCCGAAATGTTTTCCGTATGCTCGGCTAAACCCGGGACTTGTCTTTTCAATATTTTTATTTTCTAAGTCCAAGAGAAAATATCTTCTCATTTCAATTTCTTTTCTTTTCTCCTTTTTCCTTACTTCTCTTCCTTCCTCCACATCCACAAGAATTCCAATTTCCAAATTCCAACAATTCCAAAATTCTATTTTCTTCTTCAACAACTTCCACTCACTTCCTCATTAAAGCCCCTCTTTCTCTCTCTCTTCCATGGCCGGCCAAGTGGCCAAGAGAAGGGACACCTCATCCTTCCCCATTTGCACAAAACCCCCTCTCATCTACTCTAATTTCACCTCCTTCACAAATTCCAAATCATATATAAACATTTTTTACAATTCCATCTCCTTTTTTCTTCACTTCCCAAAGAAATCCCTTCACCAAATCCCTCCTCCATCTCAACTCAACCACCACTTCAAGAGCTTCATCTAGGGCATCATCAAGGCCTTCATCTTCAACCTCCATCTCCCAAAGCAACACCAAGATCATCCTCTCCATCTCAAGCGACAACTTTTTTTGGATTGAGGCCATCATCTCCACCTTGGGATCCTTTCGGGTACATCGAGTCTCAATTAAACCATTCAAAGTGAGTATTTTTACTCACCAAGACTTGATCAATTCCTATTGTACTTGTACCTTCATATCTTGTACACATATGACATCAAAATCACATTTTTAGACCATCAAACCCACCACCAGATTCAGTTCTGTATTCTGTATTCGGCCACGATTAGTCGACTTAACCTAGAACCTAGTCGACTTGAACCTTAAATTGAAACGTAATCTTTTCTGGAACACAGTTTTAGTCGACTCATCTTAACTATAGTCGACTATAATCATTGTTAGTCGACTACTCTTTTACTCCAGTCGACTCCTGAAACAAAAGTCAACTTTCTGTAACTTTGATTCTAGTCGACTTAGCTTAGATATTAGTCGACTGTAGACCCCTAGTCGACTACCCTTTTTACCCTAGTCGACTTACCCTTTCCTGAACCAAAACCTTAACTCTCTGTTACACAGTTTTAGTCGACTAGACCCTACTGTTAGTCGACTAACCCCTCTATTAGTCGACTACTCCCTTGACCCTAGTCGACTAACTTTGGCTGTCTGTTACAGTTAATTACTATCTTAAATGTGGATCTTATGCTCTGGTTATATGTCGGTATATTGTACTTCATGACCTATTGCTTGAAGTATATCATCTCTTGTCACTTCATATTTCTATGTTTATGTATTGCCATGCAACTACTTGTTTCATTCCTATACTTGTATCTTGCCAGTGATATTCTTACTTCCTTATCGTGTACCATGCGTGGCAGACCTTCGTGGTCGTTGAACACTAAGTTGCTTCTATGTTTCTACTTGCCATGTCAGGCTTGTTAGTTTCATGCTTCCATTTAACACATGTATATTACCTGACTTGCTAGACCCTCTTGTTATGTTATGACTTACCCGGACTATCACCAATCTCTTGTTATGATTGATTGCTTGATTGTTAAATATCACCACCTTGTCATGCTATCTTTTAAAACCAAGCATGATACACTTGACTTGAAATTATTATGTTTACGGGAATCCTGTCTTGTTATTATGGAACTAAGTGCCACACCATATTCAGTGGGGGCCACCTCTAGAATCCATTTCCTCAGAGCAAAGTGCCACACGGAACAAAGTGCCACACCACACGGTGGGGGTCACCTCTTGAATCTGTGGGGGCCACCTCTTGAATCTGTAGGGCTATTCCTGTCATGTTCACTTATTCCAGTAAGCTGATAATTCTTAATAAGCTACAACTTGTATGGGGTATGGGAGGAAGTGATGGATGCCGGAATGATACCTTGCTTATAGTAATGGACTAAAATATTGACGACAAGTGTTAGTGGGACTTTGGGCCCACAGAAGACAGTGTTATGGGGACTTTGGGCCTCCAAACTGGTTCCAGGTGTATGGAAACTACTATAAGAAGTGTTATCAGTTCTCCATCTACTTCCGGTAACGACCCTCGACTTTCTTATATATGGATGTATGTGAGTTGGGATATATACCGAGACACATACCTAGATATATGAGTCAGACGAGTAATAATAATAATAATAGATGCTAGTTATGATTCCTGTTAGGAGGACTGTTATGACTTCCTTTATGTACTCTGGTCCTGTTTATTACTTGTTCCTGTTTTAGATTTATGTTGTTCTTGTTATGTATTCCCGTTTTGACTATCGTATGATTTGCAACTCTGATTCTATACGCTTGGATTTCTGTGGCATGAGATAAAGGTATCTATATGAGGGTTTTCTTGTTTGAATTATTCCTTCGATGTACTAGTCTTATGGGACCGTGACTTAAGCGTATACAATCACTTTTGCTCGAAATCAACTTTAACTTGTATTTCCTGTTTTATGATTATGTTTTACCCGTCCTTGTGTATTACACTTGTGTTCAATCCCCCTATTCTTATCTCCTTGCCACTGGCATGTAGCCTGTTCATTGTTGGGAGGTCCTGACTCCTTGGATTTGTATGTTCAGGTTGAAGCTTGGATCGAAGTGGAGCTGTCCACAGTAGATCGAGCTTTCCTTAGTGAGCAGGTAGCCTAGTTCCAGCCTTTGTGCCAGACTTCTCCCTTGACTCATGGGATCTTCATCCTACTCGTGAGCATTTTGAGTTATCTTGTATATTTTACTTTTGGACTTGTTTATGATAAAAGATACATGTAGTGTGTAATATTTTATCATATCCTGGGATAGCTTTGTGTATGTACTTTTGAGTTGGCATATGTATGTATACCACGCTTTGTGTTGTACTCTGATTTCTTGTTGTACTCTTGCTTAGCGTATATCTGTGGGGGCACTTTCTGACCTACGTATATACGTTGCAGTGACGTCCCCGTATCCGTGGGATCGGGCGTTACAGGATACAAGTTAGAATGCATGAATCATCAAAACTAGACTATACTAGTACATCTAATGGGTACAATAAGCATCCAAGCACAAACATATATAAAGATTTATTTGTGGCCCACTATATGTACAAGTATAAATTCTAGTCTTAATGAAAACTAACATCTAAACAAGTAAACAAATCATGAAGCACGAAACGGGACATAAATCATCATGATAGACATAAAATGATCATGAAGTAAATCCCCATGCTATTAGAATCATGAAATATATAATAGCTAAACGAATGGTGAGAACACAACAAATGGGTCCATCTAAACATGGTTGATCTCAAAAGCTATACATGCATGTCAAAAGTCTATAAACATGGCATTTAACATAATAAGCTATAAACATCAAAACAAAACAAAAATCATAAACACACATATGGTCATTATGTTTATGCATGTGCATTAGATCTAGGGCATACATATTAGTTTAAATAAGGTGAGAACACTAAATATAGATCCATATAAAACATGGTGTCTCAAGTAACTAAACATGTATATCACTAATCTAATGATCATGGCATAATCATAATAATCAACAGACATTAAAATATGCTATAAACAATAATATGAAAAGCATGCAAATAAAACGGGAGTTAGAGAATGATACCAAAACCGATGAAGGCACCTCTCTAGTTCTCCAAACCAATGGTGGTCCTTCTCCACCAAACTCCCCTTGAAAGTGATGCATCCAAATTGTTTTCTTTGAGTACGGAACGCATCCACTTCAAGGCGCGCCGCTACTCTCACGTGATGCGAGAGTCCACACCTACTCAAATATCAAAGGGGTGATCTTTTGTACCCATTTTCTTTTGGTCCATAGGGGTTAGTATCTTTCCTAACCCAACCAAGATTATTTGCTAAATTTTCAACATGTAAACGATCATAGCAAAATTTAGCAAGGTGGCCTTTTCGACCACAATGTGTACATGTGTACACATGAGCATACATGTAATGGTGGTGACCGTGGAAGCATGTGTATGCCGTGGAGGGTGTGCATGCAAGGATGGAGCTTGTTTCTTGCGAACCTAGGATTCCAAGCGTGTGTGATTCAAAACATATTGGCTCAAAGTGGAGCCTAAACAATCAACACTTTTCTTCAAAATATTTATGTCATTTTCAATAGTTGAGGATAAAGTGGAGCATGCAATAGGAGTGCTAGAACAAAAGCTATACTAGCATGACAAACATGAGAATCTATATCAATTTTTAAAGATTCATTTTTCTTTAAAACCAAATCCAATTCTTTAGTACAAATCAATTTCATTTTTCAAAACAAGTTATCTTTTAAAATAGAATCCAATTTAGAAGATAAAACCCATTGTTTTTCACAACAACATCACAATCATTTTTGCTTTTCAAAACATCAATCTCTTTTAGGGCAAGGTCTAGTTGAGATCTTTGTGAGTCACGTTCACTAGTAATCTCTTCCTTCTCTTGCAAAACCGATTCAAAGTTGAGCATAAGTCCTTCATTTCTTCTTTTATTTCAAGATTATTCTTTTTCAAAAGATTATGTTTTTCCAAAAAATTTTCAAGCTTTGTGGCAAGTTCCATATTTAAGGTTTGAGCTTCTAAACAACCATCACAATAGGAACTAGAGCAATCATCTAGTTGAGAATCCGATTGTACCTCAAGGGAGTCTTTTCCTTGGACCATGAGGCAATGCTCGTCGGACTTGTCTCTCCTAGATCTCCTTAACTTGTTGATAATCACGGGTAGCTCGGGAGACGTCAATATACTCCAAACTGCAAAAGCCGAGTCATAACGATCAAACCATATAAAAATCTTCATTAAGAGATGCTCTAAGTGTTTTAAGTGCTAATGCATTTGTCTTTTTATGCTTGCTATGATTTGGGTAGGATTCTTGAGTGTGGCTTGATAAACTAGATGTCCTAGTCTTTTCAAATGGCTACTCATATTGGCCTTCCAAACATCAAGTCTAAAAAAAGTCAAACATAGGAGGGCTATCCATGAGTGCAACTATATGTGTGCAAATGAACAATGCAAATGAGATTAGCAAACGAAGATCTCACTCCTAGGTGGTTAAAACCTAAATATCAGGAGCGTAGGCTCTAATACCAATTGAAAAATCACCTAGAGGGGGGTGAATAGGTGATTATGCTAATCTAATGAACTTAATGCGGAATTTAAAAACTAATTGCAATAGACAAGAGATGCACACTCAAACAAGCAAGCAATTATGATGAACAATATGAATTGATGCAAGGCACATAGTAAAGAGAGAGAGAGAGTAAGAGCCAAGGGATCAAGCGCAAACAACAAGATATGTTTTTGAGGTTCGAGCACCCAGCTTACATCCCCGCCTTCACCCAGAAGGATTTTAAGTCCACTAGCTTATCCACAAAGGACTCCCACAAAGGGAACCTCCACCGAGGATTTGGGGCAATAACAATTACAAGGAGTACCCAACTCCTCTCCTTACAAACACAACCTCCTCCTTGAGGCACAACTCGCCAACAACAATCACCTTACAACTTGAGGATTAGCACAAACCAATATAAGGATCACCTTACAACTTGAGGGATACAACCCAAAGGCACAAAGCCAGAAAAGATTGGGTTTACAACTTGGTGGTCTAAACAACAACCACAAACAATCTCTTTCTCCCACACAAGATCTTATAGAATAAGAAAGTAGATGTAGCTCAAGTGTGGAGAAAATAATGGAATGGAAATCAAAATCACAAGAAAATCCTTGGAAAACTGAAAACCAAGATATAGAAGTTGAATAAAAAACTTTTCCCAAAACCCTTTTCTTTGATCTTCCAAACCCTAGCAAAACACCAAATAGATTGTTCAATTTAAATCCAAAAACTTCTTTTGATTGCTGTGAAAACACCAGAGAGTAAGGAAAAATTCGCACCCAAAAAATCTTATGGAAAACTGGCCATTAATGGGTATTTATAGCCCCCAGAAAAATATAGCCGTTGGCAGCAGATCCTGCCAAAATGACCTACCGGTCGACCGTGCGGTCGACCGGCCAACGTCACATTTTGACCGTCCAGCTACCGGTCGACCGCCCGGTCGACCGAAACAAACAGAAAGTTGCCTGCATACAGTCGGTCGCCCGTGCGGTCGACGGACCATGTGGCAGCCAGCGTGCACGTATCCGTGCACGTCGGTCGACTGATACGGTCGACCGGCTACTTGGTGCGGTCGACCGTAGGGGTCGACCGACCTAGCCTGGCAGAGACTGTTCAGGTCAGCAAAAACATGTAATTTTTAATCCTAAAATTCCCATTAAATCTCTAAAAATCCACAAAAATAGTTTTATCATTTTTCATTGAAATACAAACGTGTTAAAAAGTTTAACACAAATCTCAAACATTTTGAACTATTTTTGTGTTATAGAAATTTTTTCAAAAATCAAAAAACTGTATTTTCTAAAACTTGGATTTTTGAATAGAAAATACGTTTTGTCCAAACTCTTCCAAATACAAAAACATGATATAAACAACATTTAGGCATGATGTTATATGGATAATAATCCTATATACATGACAATATATATATATATATATCCATGTTTTTGACATTAATTCCAAATATGTTTTGTTAAAAAACCAAAACATAAAACACATGAATAAGTAATTCAAAACTAAGTTTATCTAGGAAATTAAACATGCATGTATATAGAAACAAATCTAATATACATTAAACCATGTAAACTTGTTTTGAATCTATCTATTCATGCAAACCAAGATCGGTTAAACCTAAAACCAAAAACTGAAACCATATTCAAATATGAAACGTGTGTGTTTTGTGAACTTGAGCATATCATACTATTCTAATCTTTATAATTTGGATCTAAACACAAAACTAAACTATGGTACCGAAGTCTTCTTTAGAGCACAATCTCCAAGCCGACTCGATCCAAAACTCCTTGTCCACCGAGCAAGTGCTATATATGATCTTTGTCGCTCGGGCTCTTGAATCAACATGTTAAAGCTTCCAATCATCTTGTTGAAGCTAATAACCTACTAATAACTTGATTAATGATCTGAAACTAAAATCACTAGATTATTAGTACACATAACTACATGAGTTAATCATCATCAAAACTAGAGTGGAAGACCTTTGGGCCAACAATCTCCCTCTTTTTGATGATGACAAAA
The DNA here is from genome assembly GCA_038442645.1 of Agave tequilana. Classification (NCBI taxonomy): domain Eukaryota; kingdom Viridiplantae; phylum Streptophyta; class Magnoliopsida; order Asparagales; family Asparagaceae; genus Agave; species Agave tequilana. The sequence continues at coordinate 297,219 of JAVJIF010003095.1, forward strand.
CTCATGGAGTTATATATGCATGGATTAAAGTTAAGCTTCAAAGAAGCTCCCCCTTAACTCATGCATAACTCAATAAATATAATGAATATACAATGAAGGCTCTTTAACATTAATGCATAGAAATGCACAAAAAATAAAAGGCTCTAGATACCAATAAAATGTTTAAAAACAAAACATACTCTAGATACCAATTAAATTTAAGCTAAATTAACTTAATATATGCAAAACATAAACATGCATATATAAAACTCAATCAAACTCAAAATCTTTCTCCCCCTTTTTGTCAATCATCAATAAAGGGGTAAAATCAAAATAAAACAAAATCTTCTCCCCTTTTTATACAAAGAAACAATCATCAATAAGGGGTAAAAGCAAGACTAAATCAATACATTTTTCTCCCCCCTTTTGTCTAAAACAAAAACAAAACATTAGGGTGACAATCAATTAAGATATTAAGTGAAAATATGTCAAAGAATGGCATCTTGATACCAATTGAAAGGAAACAAAAAAAAAAATATTGATACCAATTTAAGCAAAACATGAAATCTTGATACCAATTTAAATTAAACATAATAAATTTTGAATGTCTAAACAAAAATTTTGATACCAATTGTAAATGTTTCATTTTGAACATATGATACCAAATTTAAATTTTCAATCATAAGTTGGAGTACAAATACCATTGAAAGAAAAATCAAATTTCTCCCCTTTATGAAATACCAACTAAAACAATGCGTAGGCTTGATACCATTTAAAAGTAATCAATTGAACAAAATTGAAGCTCAAGCACTAGCATAAACAGATTTTGTGCTTAAAGATATAGGGATATAATAAGCACAAATAAAACATAATATATATGTATGAAAAATAGATACCAATTGAAATTGATATTCTTGGAATTTAAGGCATACATACATACAAACATATATGAGTATACAAGAAAGGTCAAAATTGATACCAATTGAAAGTGTCCAATGATACCAATTGAAACAACGATAAAGATCAAGTGTATACATCATATTATCTACCACCCAATCATGGTTCAAGTTTTAAATGATTTCATTTTAAGGCATACATGAACATGATCTCCCATCCAACCTCCCATCGAAGGTAGGGTTTACAAAATATGTTTGAAA